>QLIY01000619.1:7601-98856 GCA_003260075.1 Phallusia mammillata
CCGAAACGTCTTGAATGTAGCTGCATTCAGTTGGTGGTAATCGCCGCAGGGGCGCAACCCACCGGACGACTTCGGAACCATGTGCAGCGGCAAGGCCCATGGACTGGAAGAACGTCTAATAATGCACAGTTGCAGCATGTTGTGAAATTCCCTTTTTACGAGGCCGAGATTCTCGGGAGGGAGACGACGAACGCGAGAGTGCACGGGTGGGCCGTTTGTGGGAATGAAATGCTGAACCACGTGCTTGGGAAGCGACTGTTAAAAGTGGGGAGTTGTTATTCCTGGGAGCTCGGCCAAGAGTCTAGCATAGACAGCCGTGCCTGCGGAAATTGTTTTAAGGTTTGGCGCTGATTGCGATGCCTTGCCAGGTGCAGCACTGGAGAAGGTTTCGAAATTGATAAGGCGGTGGTGCATGAGGTCAACTGAAAAGGAATGTGTCCTCAGAAAATTTTCGGCAAGGACAAATTGCCATTGAAATTTGCCGGAAGGTAAATGCATGGTTACCAGACGTGAACCGAACGTCCGGAAATGGGTGCATTCGCAGCAACGAGGGTTTTTCCTAAAGGTTTGCGGAAGTATGACGCTTATCTCGGCGCCAGTATCAACAAGAAAATTGTGACTGCTAAGCATTCCAGACAAAGAAACGGTTGCCAATTGCGCCAGCCATCTGCTGTGCCAGTGCACAAGAGTAACGACACTTTATCGCATCGTTACCAAAACGACGATGATAAAAGCAAAGGGACTTGAGTCAGGCACTGTCCGTGGTGAAGTTAATCGAGACTTCCTACCTCGTTTGTTTATGCTGGTCGGAAGAAGCGTGGTGCGCCGAACGTTGGAAAGTGAGAGTTCCGTAGGCGTCTGATTCCCTCACCATATTGCATCAGCTTTGTGGACCAAGAGCCGCGGATCGCTGATTTCCTCTCCGCTCAGGCGTGCGCGGATATACTCTGGCAATCGCTCCAGAAACAGTTGTTCGAGAACAAAACATTGTTTTATATCGCCAAGTATGCAAGCATGTCATCCATTGAAGCGGATGCCATTCTGTCGGCCGAAGGAAGCATGTGAAGTAACCGCATGGCCCTCTGTGGGCGCGAAAGACAAAAGGTATCTACCAAACGTGCCTTGATTCGTTTTGTGCTAGAAAATTAGGTTGTCGCATGGTTTCTAATACGGTTTAAGAAAGTTCAAAAACGTGGGGCTTTGTAATGCAAAACCTTCTGGCCAATCAGCTGCAAACCTCTAATTTTTAAAACAACGAATGACAATGTCAATTGTGACGTTGTCCAATCATATCGTGTTCTATTTGAGAAATCAAAATGTCGCAATGCTACGAGACAATCATTTGTGGTTATTGTACTTTTTGTAGAGGACGCTTATAACACAACAGCTTTACTCCAGTAAGTGTATGTTTATTATTCATAAAGTAAATTTAACTTTTTAAGCAATTTGCAAGTAAAGACAAGTGAGAATTATTATTTAGATTCAGTTTAAGCCAAAACTGATACGTGGCAGCAAAAAGTCTGATTCACATTATGAAAGTCAATTATTGTTATGGTAAGTTTAATATAAGCAAGCCAGAACCTCCTACTTCTTATTTTTCCTGTACTATTGTAATCTAACTCTTTGTCTGTATCTGTAGGTGAGATGAAAGGAAGCAAATTATTCAGCAGTGTCATAAAGTGAATTGGAAGATGCTGTTTATTGGGTGTTTCCTGGGCTGTTTATTTTGTACGTCGAAATTTTATTTTTCGAAGTGTGAGTACTGTCAATGGTGTAAACGTTATGCGCTAAAAATATATTGCAAAGAGACCATATTTGATGTATTGTGTTTGCTGGAGAGGTCAGTGGGATAAAAACGCAATAAATTATAGCTGATCATATTTAAAATGGTGAAAATTGTCAGGTAACCGAAAAGGGCCCAAAGAGAAAACGAGAAAAGCTGGCAAAGGCCCGCAGATAACNTGGTGAAAATTGTCAGGTAACCGAAAAGGGCCCAAAGAGAAAACGAGAAAAGCTGGCAAAGGCCCGCAGATAACCCATACAAAAATTCTTATCTATGATTTATCTGTGGTCCGGCGTCAAGTTTCATGGCAAGTTAGGTAGATATAGGTTCCTGATATCATTGACTCAGTATCAACTTTTCATCCTACTTTTTCCCCGGGTTTCCATTTCGGGGGAAAAGTCATCGATGGCGGGAGATAATTTTTCTGACTGGGTTAGTGATTGTTTTACTACTACTGTGTCGCTATGTTTATTTGACGAAGCGAAATAAACTCAACTCGACCATTCTACGACAGTTGCAAAATATGACGTCACATTTTGCGCTGCAGTGGCATTTAGTTTTAACAGTAACATTTTTTCTGTTTTATGCTGCAAACCATGATTTTCATATATATATGTATACAATGGATGACATGATTGCATTACATACGTATATATGTGTAGTCATTCGCCATATACAATCTTCAAGGCGAATGACTACATTTTTATGTACTTAGATCTAAATAATAAGAACTACACTTAAAACTGGAGACATTTTTTGTTGAAACAAAATTTAAAAACCACTTACCTTTGTGCAGCAAACTCAACGAACAGACAAAAAGAGCAAACTTTTGGAGTTGAAGTGACATTTTTAACGGTTTTGTTAAATTATTACCTGTTATGTACTATTGTAGCAATCAACATATAAAAACGTAAAATTTATTAATAGTCAATCGCAAATTATAACTTGTGTCCAAGATTGTGTGTATTTGCCTTGTAACCTTAGCGTCTGTGTTTTAGATTTATTTGTTGCCATTTGTTTGTGTGTTGGGATTAGCTAGTCGCTGTTTCCTTTCGTAACTTGTGTGCAGACATTTGTGTATCCTGCTATGCGCCTGTTTGTGTCATTTAGTGTCTCGTCATTATTTCTAGTAAGAATTCGGTACAAGGTGTTTGTGTGCTTTAAAAGTCCTTTTATGTTTCGTTTCGTCTCTTTCTCTCTTTCTCTCTCTCTTCCGCTGACTTGTATAGTACGTCATACCGTGAATAAAGTCAGATCGCCGCTTTTACAAATCCCCCCCACCCCTCCCAAAAAAATGGTGACGAAGACCTCTGGACATTCTTCTTCTTGTGTGTTTTGCGTGCTTAACGTACGTAGTTTTTTTATACTAATTTCATGGCCCAGTTCCTATCGTTCTCAAAACGTCCACGTTTCAAGTCTAAACAATCCACGCCGATGTCTTTGCCCGGAAACGAAGGCCGCCCCCCACACTATCAACGAAATATATCAATTTTACATCACAAAACTTTGAATTCTGTTGAGTAAATGCAAATGATTTGGTAGTGCATCAATAATACTAATTGTGCAGTACAAAGGCTCGGATCCAACTTCGTACAATTAAACATTTGCTTTCGGCAGATCATAATGTATTATAATGCTACCTATCTGCTAAATCCCTGTATGTTTCAAGCGGGTTTCCTCATCTACATTATAACACACTATGGCCTATGGGCTTACAGCCGTTAACACCGAAGGCTCCGTAACACAATGCAGGTGATTCAAACCGGATAAATACAGTTGTGATGTTTATTATGTAACAATGGCGCTCTATCCAACTGGTCTAAACGCGTATAATGCGTTAAACGCGTATAAAACCCTACGTGAGTCTCTAGCGTTCTTTTCGATACACTGTGTTGAAAGAAGATGCGGGCNGCGTTTTGCACTTAAAAAAGGAATTATAAGCTATTTGCCAGCAAGCAGCAATTATAGCAGTTAAGAAACTAAAATACAATTAATAGTCTGTACACAAAAATTCAAGAAAGATGTTTAAATGAACAAGTTCTGAAACCAATGTAATGTGGTTGTTAAATTTGTTAGTTATGATACCAATAAAAAGCTGTATGGCTAGTTTTTTTGTGTGACAATAATCTGTGAAGTGTCATAGAATATGTTGAAAACGCTGACTGTGACTAAATTTACTTAAATGAAACATGACAATTTTTGTTGTCGAACTGAAATACTTCTACATTTCTCGACTCATTTATATCTATTTTTTCTATTAATTTGTTATTCTATATTCCTGTTGTGTTTTACCGTATTTACAACCGCTTCGTTTCGAAGCTGTGTCACGTATGTTTTTGTTTTTCACATTATTACTGAACGTTATTGTGTTTGGCCCGTCGCTGTGCAAGTAAAGAAAATACACAAATGATGCCGTCTGCTCTTTACATTCGTGTACATTATTGCGTAACAAAAATTACGTCACAATGGAGTTGCTAATTAAGATTTGTATTACTTGTTTTTCTACACAAAGCAAATGGCTAGAAAACTAGAAATGTAGCTTTTCAATATATTGTGAACTTATATATGTTCAGTAAAGGCTAAAGTTTGTGGGGGCAGCACCCCCACAAATTTTAGGCACGAGCCGCCACTGATGCGGGCAATGTACATTTATTGAAAATCGTTTAGCAATACCAACAATACCAATGGTGCTTCTCAACTAAAACACTTCGTTCATGTTTCTTATGTACATCAGAACACATTGTGGTCTACTGAGGGCTTACAGGCACAAACTATGGAAATCCGGGTGACACAATAAAGGTTCAAACTGGACCAATACGGTATCGTAGCGTAATCCCGCAACGAAAAGCTTATTAAGTTATTCCTTTTGGTCAACTTTTTTTTTAGACAATTGAGGGGGTACGACCAAGGCGTGGGTGCAGGGTCACTTGTACCGGCTGCTCTGCCTTAAGGGGGTCAATAGAAATAAGATGGTTGCTTTCGCCGATAGCAAGCGTGAAACTCTTTCTTCCATTGAATATCACACGGAAAGGGCCATATCTTTGGGACTGCCTATTCCAAGCATAACCCATGGTACATCGCTAATCCGATTGGAGCCCGCTAGATGGGCCGTGGGCGTACTTTTCATGTGGCGATTAAAGCATTCTCCCAGGGCATAGCTTGAGGGTGGAACGAGGTTGCGCGGTTCAGTAGAATTCCAAGAAGCTAGGTTAAAACCAAGATTTCTTTCAGTGGTTTCCTTTCCTGTCGAACACAACCAACTTTCCCTAACACGGGGGTTAGTTTTTTTGGTCCCACTCGACTGTTCCCACCAACATTCCCCCAGGCGTGTTTACCCGCAATGCCCCAATCTTCCCTTCTTGTGAGCCCCAGTTACATAACGCATTTTAATAGTGTGTAGCTGCAATGCGTTCAGACATTATCTACCAATTATTCCCTCCGTTTTCTTGCGCTTGATACATCTTAGGCTATCGTTTCGCAGCTATTTCCAGCTTAATGTTTGTTTTGGTGCTATTGTGTCGCTATAGTTTATTTGACGAAGCGAAATAACTCAACTCGACCATTCCACGATATTTACAAAATATGACGTCACAATTTGCGCTGCAGAACATTTTTTCTGTTTTATGCTACATTTTTTATGTACTTAGATCCAAATGAAAAGAACAACACATAACTCTATAGAGTAATTTTTTGATAAAACATTTTTTTAAAACCACTTGAATTAAGTTATCTATGGTTACGTCTCCGAGTTCAGTTTCGCATGATTAACTTGTCCTATTATTATTACCCGTGCCATGAAGTTATAGGCTAATCGCCATGTGCGTAACAGTAATATTAGAAGGCTATTGTCTGAATGCGGTAATGATTGGTTTATTTTACTGTATAACGTGGTTGAGTGAGGCTGTACTTGGCTATGGCTATAGGCTACTCTGCCATCAAAACTCTCGGAAAACCACTTATGCTGCAATACTCCAAGTTACTGAGATGAAGCCATATAAAATGCTTATGATGCAATAATTCAGTCATGATGGAGAATTAAAAATACTTTAAAAATGAAATGAAAAAAGTGCGAACCACTGTGCTAGGAGGTAGATTACAGTTGACTATCATGGGCCGCAGAATCTCAAACAATCATACGGAGGTACCCTAGCACAAATCCATTTGTAAATATTCAATGCCAACCTAGTCATATACTTACGTTTTAATGAATAAACAGCATACATCGTTAAAAAAACCTACGTACGGCACAATAAACATTACCTATGCAAATATCAGTTTGCTACATTTTTAGTCATGATTGCGTCTAAAAACCGTTTTGTATTTAACCGCTAGCTAGCGCAAAAGATTTAAAATAAACAAACAAACCCGTCGTAGTTGTGAGGCGAAATGACGAAAACGACGACATCAAAAAGCGTCCAAACTTCTAACTTGTGTGTCAAATAAACTGAGGTTTTTTATTGTTTGTTTGCACTGGAATGGAGTTTGTAAAAACTTTCACACAGTAGTACCTTTTCAAAGATGTTTGTGTGTCTGTCACTTGCAATAATATTTAATTTAAGATATTTGAGATAGGTGTACGAGTTATTTAAAAAGGCCTATAATTTATATCAGAATGAACTTTATCTGACAAAACATGTCAATTAGAAGAGTTAGTCCCATCAACAACAAAGACGAAGATTATGAACTTGACCACATAGGTAAGTTTATTTTTTAGGTCTTTGTATAGCAAAACCAAAAACGTACATAATATTTCACTTTTGAGTCATACCTACCGTAAAAACTAAACAAAAGTTCGGAAAATGTTGTTTGGTAGAACCTAACACCAACACCTGATCTGTTTATCATGAATGTGGTTTTATTTAAGCTGATTCTATCTTCCCAGCCCATGAAAGCGATGCGACATTAATAATTCATGTGACACATGTGAATGTTCAGCATTAGATCTAGCCAGAAGGAGTTAATTCCACAGCTTACACCTGCAGCGGAAGTCTTGCTCAACAAAATATCTGATGTTAATAGTCAATTTTGTGTGAAGTGGAGTTATGTTATGTAGTTGAGAGTTAAGTTAAATTGCAGGTTGCTTGTTTACAAGTTTAGCCAGCATATATTAGGTTAAGTTGAAGTACTGGTTTAGATGCTTATATAAAAAAATCTTATGTTATAAGTTTTTTTTTTACCAAATGGCAGTAACACAGGCTTATTAAGAGCACAGTATATTCAATAGGAAAAGAGGAACTGATTCATGAAGAGTTCATGGATATCATTTATATTGTTGCTGCATTATTATGAAATAATAAAATCACAGTAATGAGGAGTTGTTTTTACTCAGGTTTTTAGCTTGAAAGTTATTATCAAAGCTGACTTTTACACTATTGCAACTAAATTCAAAGCAGCGATGGCTTCAGGTAAAAATGTTGGTGGTATATTTACTTAAATGGTTTTGCTAAAATCCAAGGCTCAAAAAGTGTCAAATTAATAAATACTGGCAATAGCAGAATCTCTAATTTAAACAACACAATATTGAGCATGCAAAATGTTAATTTTTTGTGCAACAGTTTTATGCCGTGAACACTTTTTGTAAATCACTGTTTTGATTTATAGGAAAGCCTCGTCCAGGCAGTGCTGATTCTCGGACAGCCTGGGATAATGATGCTTTCGATAACCAACCTGGCGCAGTCAATACAATCTCCGATGGACTGTATGGTGAGTTTTACTGACAAAACATTGGTGTTTAGAGAAGCCTTTGTCCACCAAAACAATAGTAAAACTTATTGTTGTACATCACTATACTATCCATGATTTAATAAACCCTGTCGGGCTACCGTGGAGCAAATATATTACTAGTTATATATCATGCTTAACTAAGTTCATATCAAACCAAAAGGCTTGGCAATCTTTGTGCTAAGGCAGTGGTATCTAAAGTCTAGCCTGATGGACTGTCATGGTCCTTAATCCAATCAAACAAGCTTTACTTTAAAGTTATTCAATGTTAAAAAACATGCCTTTTCTAAAATCAAGTAACTAACAACCCCTATTTTTAAGAGCCCATACTTCAACCCCTAATTACTCTAGCATTTGCATATTTCTGCCACATCATTTATTTGATTGTGTATAAAATTAGGCCATTATTATGTTGATAAAATTTTGGCCCCTGTTCTAAGGCATGCCCCAAAGTGTTGTGTTATAACCTCTACCCAAGTTCATGAAACTGTCTTATTTAGGTTGTGTTTTGTAAATAAATATGCTTTCTGTTGTGCAGACTATGACGATGTTGATACATCCAGTGATGTTTATGTAAACCATGGCAGAAGGGGTCATGACGATGATGATGACAATGAACATAGAAGTAAAGGGATTTGGGCTTCTTTTAAGGGTGGCCTGAGAGGTTAGTACTACCCAACTAAATTATTAGTCTGCTGCGTGTATTAAAAAAATTATATAATTTTTTATTTTTTTTGAATCTAGTGTCACATTTGTATCAAAAAATTCACTGAATTAATTGGCTTTACTTTTATTTGCTTAACTTAAATTATTCTTTTGCAAGTATTGAAAAAAAAGTCTTAATATTTTTATAAATCATGGTAACGTTTTGTTTATAAAATATACCCAATTTCATGGCCTTTAAAGCAAAGTATGTGCTTTTAAATATATTGTAATGGCAATATACATACGGTTTTATGCGAGGTGGGCGACAAACAGTGGCGGGCTGCTATTATATCACTTAGTTTGATGTGATGTGCCAGACTACACCTGTTTTGTCACCTCCAGTGAAAAGTCTTTTGTTTGCCAATCGTGTGCTTTCCATTGTGTTGACACTTATGAGAGCGCTTCAGTTACCCACTTGTCAATATGATATCCTTAAAAACCATTGCCCGCCATGGCTTCCTATCAATACCAGCTACATACTGGTCGCCAATCACCCTCAGGCAATTTAAACAATTCAATTGTCAAAAGCTGATAATTTTTGCGCGATATAACCATTGACATATGCTTTTATCTTGAGTTAATGATTGCGTACATGATTTGATGAGCACGAAAAACAATGGTTGATTATTAACAAAGCATTTATGACATGTTTTTTTCACGCAGGTTTATGGGGCACCAGACAAACCGAGGACACCCACCAAGATCGCGAGCTGTACATAAGAACAACCATACGTGAACTGATTATTTATGCTTTTTTCATCATCACATTGTGCATATGTAAGTTCACAGGACTTAGGTTATGTTTCATATTTTTTGGCCTTATTTTCGTTAATGAACATGATCACTTCGAAAATGGTGTCTAGAAAAAAAACGAAACAAATTATTTTTTGGGGTATTTGTAACAATATTCTGCAAATTATTCATTGTGTGGTATTTAGGTAATTTTTTGTTCCTTTAATATGTTTTACTCACTGTGTGTTCATACAACAGAAAGCTATAAAACAAACTTTTACAAGCATACAATACAATCCATAACAATTTTTTTTCAAAATTGCAACACTTCACCACCCAAAAATTTGGAAAAAAATGTATCTGCTTGTGTTCCGGTATACAGTAAACAATCAAACTGAAATTGAAAGTCTTTAGAAAAAATACAGAAACGACAATTGGATGTTTTATATCGCTCTATTTGGTTTTTGAGCTCACCGGTTACCCAGTTACTTATATGAATGGGACATACTTACATGAAATTATATGAAACTTACATGAATTTTATTTTAAGTGCGAAATGCATATATTGTTGAGAGTTTGTATAACATGTTATTGTATTGTGTTATGTGCTGCAATGGCTGTGATTGACCTATTGGCACTGGCACTCACCCTGTTACTCCCTTAAAGCTCTCTTAAATTAATTAAAAACAATGTCTGAAGTATATAAAGTTGTGCAGTTTTTAAAACATGACATTGTGCCTAGTTATTATTTTACTTCTCACATAAAAACCATATTTAGGAGTTGGTGGCTGTTTATGGTACAAAATATGTTGGCAAACATGACATTCATTGTAATTATTATCAAGTAAATGTATTTGAAATGGTAACGTAGTAATAGCCAGTACCCCTTTTTGTTGATCACATTTTCTTTCTAGAAGCCAAAACTTCAATTAGAGATAATGTGTGTTATTATTGGATCATGACAATAAATTTTTAATGACCTGGAATAATATGTGGCATTAATATTGATAAGTGATCCCTATTTTGAAGACGTCTTGGAACTTCACTAAACCATAAATTGGTAGAAAAATATATTCAGAAAATCGATTAATTTTTAATATTTTTCCAGTGACATTTGGAATGACGAGTTCGAAGCACTTTTATTACACGAAGGTGATGCAGGAACTATTTCTGGATGCTCCGTTTCCGGACACAAAAAACACTTTTAAAGGGATCACAACAATGCATGACTTCTGGAGAGTAAGTTTCATGAAATTAAAGTCATGCTAAAATTCAACGGATTCACATTTGTGGACATAACAATGACAATAAGTTATATTTTGAAAATTTAAAATTTTATTTCTAAATTTTGACTTTTGTTAAGGCTCAGTTTTTTTCTGTAGTATTAGTATTGGACTAATAATGGCAACAGTTATTGCTAAAAAATTTCCAAAATTTTTTTTCACTTAGTTCTAGCTCATTTGCAGCAATGTATTAATCTAGCTACTTTTTAAGCACATACTTGTTTTGTATATCCATTCACAGAAAAATTATGCATGACAAAAATATGTACATGCCAAAAAATCGAAAACATAACATGAAAATTTAACACTCATTTTGTGTGACATTAACACATGTATACCAATAGTTCGCGGAGGGTCCACTAATGGATGGTTTATACTGGGAAACATGGTATAATGACAAGAATGTCTCGGACGAAGAACTAGGATATATCTACTACGAAAACAAATTGCTTGGCGTCCCGCGTGTCAGACAGCTCAAGGTGTGGTGCACTTTTTTCTTTTTTTAATTCCTGTTTTGTAAACATTCCAACTGAGCAAATTTCAATAACTTAGCAGAAATGTGTAGTTTTCATGGTAATACTCTATTTTGTACTAAAAGTTAAATCAGTGGTTCCCAACCAGGGAGGAATTACTTTTAATTTGTACATGTGATTTGTAAATAGACACTTCAGCTCTGGGAATAACCCCCCCCCCCATTCCAACTGAGCAAATTTCAATAACTTAGCAGAAATGTGTAGTTTTAATGGTTATACTCTATTTTGTACTAAAAAGTTAAATCAGTGGTTCCCAACCGGGGAGGAATTACTTTTAATTTGTACATGTGGTTTGTAAATATGCACTTCAGCTCTGGGATTAAAACCTGTGAAGTTGATAAAATACCCAATTTTAAATGATCTTTGTATGGTTTAGTATCTACTATGTAGTCTATTGGGGAGGAATGAGAATGTTTTGAATAGTAAAGTGGGGAATTTGTTGATAATGGTTGGAAACCATTGTATTAAAAGCATCACTTTTCAATTTTTTAGCAAGGCCAAGTTACTAAACTTATACTTTTTGCTTAAAATATGACAATTACTGAATTGTTTTGGCAAAAAAAATTTTTGACAAACATTTTATATGGCTCAATCATGTGAAATCAAACCTAACATTAGCTGGAAAGAAACATATGGAGTAATAGATGATTTACATTTAAACCCCGCCCATTTCACGGGCGTGATTTGATTTAGGTTCGAAACGGTTCATGTGAAGTACATCCGGACTTTCAGGATGAAATTCAATCATGCTATGATTCTTACTCCACAGCCAAGGAGGATAAGAATCCATTTGGCCCTGAAAATGGAACTGCGTAAGAATTTATAATAAATTTTATCACTTGTTGGTTTCGAATAAGGATTCTTTTCATATTTATGGTTTTGAAATGTTAAGTTTTGCACGTTTCACTTGAAAATGTAAATTGCGGCCATTTATTTTTATTTTTGTCATTGCATCATGGAAATTTTCTCATATGTATAAACTTTTATTTTTTTATAAGCTGGTCACAAAGTTAAGTTAAATATATTATGTTAAACAGTAAAATGGCAAATTTGTTTGTATTTACCAGATTATGTGCTTTTTTAATAGCTTTGATATTTAAAATGACCAAAAAATTCTCATGCCATTTTAAGGCTTTTTTTGTTAGCAATGCATTTGAAAGCAATCATTTTAATTGTAAAATGGCACTTGAAAGATATTTCCAATTCCAAGAGCTCAAGCTCCCCCCCCCCGTTACACATTAAAGATTTAGATGATTTAGTGATTGATTTGATAACCTTGATATTTTAAGTGACCGAAAATTCTCAAGCCTTCTAAGGCGTTTGTGTTAGCATATAAAATCGTTCCTTTTTTAAATTACACTACAAACAGTATATATGTTATATTCCCAATTCCAAGAGCTGAATCATTGCTATTCAAGTTAAAAAATCAGAATCAAGTGTTTGAAATACACTTTTGTCCAGGCATCTGTAAATGTAAATCATTATGTCCATATGTGTTTAATAGTCAGCATGTTGGTCATGATTTTTGGTTATTTTCTTGCCACACACATAAGTTATTTTTTCCACAATCAGCACATCTTGGAGTTGATTCTATTTATGTAATTAATTTCATATGTTGTGTGTAAATTAGCTGGGTTTATTCAACTGAGGATGATCTTGATGGTTCCAGCCACTGGGGTCAGCTTGATTACACATATTCTGGTGGAGGGTATTACCAGGTAGCAATCGAAAAAGGCTTTACCAAAATTCCAGTCAGTTTGTTTCCCCAAATTTTTTTTAATGCATTTTTGGCACATGGAAAGTTTATTGATTTGAAAACTATAACGAGATACAGACAAGTTTTTAATGAAAAATAAGTCATTTTGACAACCATTTTGAAACAGTGAAAACAGAGGTAAACATAGCAAAAATTGTTTAAAGAAATTTATTTTCAACTTTATTGTGGTGGGTAAAGATGCTTTTTCATTACCAATAACAAAAATATGAACTTTGAAATGTTGTGATGCACATTAGTATTTCGCATAAAGTCTTAAAAGACAAGGGAATGTTTGCACTTTAAAATAGGAAATATTTTGCTGCACACTTAAAAATCACTTAAACAATTTGAGAATCACTGATTTAAAAAGATAAATGTTTAAAAAAATGACAAAATCCTTGTCAAAAGTTAATGTTTTTTCTTAAACATATTTACTTGTCTGTTTCTTGATAAAGTTGGTTAAAATTTTAGCATTATAAAATTCGTTTTCAACTGATTGTAATATTGGAGCCAATTTTTTATGTTCAGATTTGTTATGTTTTTATGCGTTGTTGATATTTTAGTTGGGTTTACCCGAACGAAACAATTCAATCATACTGGGGTTATTTAGCCACATACCCAGGTGGTGGCTACTATCAGGTATGAAAAGTATGGGGTGCAAAATTACCAAACTAATTCCAAAATAACATGCTTAATTGCAAATTTTATGTAGAAAGTTAGGCTTTAAAGTCATTTAATATTTATAAATCAGTAAAAATCATTAAAATCTTTTGATTTTAGTGGTTTTTCTACAAAATGCATTAGAACATAATAGTAGTGTATTTAATCTGGCATTGTGGCATGAACATTTTTCTGAAAAAAATTGATTTTCTAACCAATTTCCATTTTATTGCTGATTTTTTTTTTTTTAATTATTGTTTAATCAAGGTTACATTGCATGTTGCATAGCTTTTTAACATTTTCCATAATCCATATGCATGAGTGATTATTTCTTTCAAATCATCTCATGCATTAAAACAAATCATTCAGTTTGAAATTAACATCATACCGAGCTAACATTTTAATTGAAGCTTATTTTAGGATTAGAAAATAAACAAACCCCCCCCCCCCCCCCCCCCCCCCCCCCCCCCCCCCCCCCCCCCCCCCCCCCCCCCCCCCCCCCCCCCCCCCATATATGTTTTAAAATAATAAATAGCGATTTTTGAACCAAAATAAATTTTCAAAGGTACCATATTACCTTAAGAATCAATAAACAAATTTGTAAACTTTGGATAAAATGAACAGTATGAACAAATTATCAGTATTATTTGCAACAACTTAAATATCTACATCAGGACTTGGACAACACCAAAGCAAAGTCTTATCCAATGATATCAAGTTTGAAGGCAAATTTATGGTTGGAACGTGGAACTAGGGTCGTGTTCGTTGACTTTACAGTCTACAATGCCAACATCAACTTATTCTGTGTCGTGAGGTATGAACAAACACCACTGTCGTGCACAAACACAAAGGCGTCTTATCTATTTATCATTTGTCAACTTTATGTGGTGATAGTTGTTTAAGAAATTAATTGATATTATCCTGAAGATGCTGTTTATTCAACGAATAAATTTGAAAATGTTAAGATGTTTAGTAGACTACTGTTTGTTTTGTTAGTGTTCATTTAAGATTTTTAAATATTTTTACAGTTTTGCTAAAAAGTTCGCTTATGTTTCTATCATTTAGTGCATTGTGGATTATTTTATGTGGTATCTAACAATTCTAAAAGATATGTTTAATTTATTGGACTAAAATTCAAACAGATTTAGCATTAATTTTCAACAGACAGTTTAATTGATGAATGTTTTTTCTTAAACAAGTGTTTTCAAAAAGCCCGTTTTGTTTGATTTATTTTTTAAATTATGTTTTCCACTTCAAAACGAATGTTTCAAAAACTTCAAAGTCATACTCAGTGTTTTTTATATTTATGCAGACTGGTGGTTGAGTTTCCACCAACAGGGGGCGCTGTTCCATCGTGGAAATTCCGAACCGTCAAATTAATTCGATATGTCACAACATATGATTACTTTCTAATGGCTTGTGAGGTAATTTTAAGTTATTTGCTAAATATGCAAGTATTCTGCTTGGTTGAGCAGTTACCTAAATACAAGTTTGATCATAATTCAGCCCCAACACCTAAACATAAGAAGTTAAAAAAAGATTTACACAAATGTTTGCGTTGTCTGTATGAATTTTCAATTTACATTATTTTGTTGTGGTATAGATCCTCTACATGCTTTTTATCTTCTACTACATTATTGAGGAGATTCTAGAAATCAAGAAACACAAATGTTCATACTTCAAAGGTGTTTGGAATTGTCTGGACGTCATCATTATTCTGGTAAGCGGTGATTTTCATTTGTTCCTCTTTTACTATTTCCAATGAGTTGATTTCTTTATTTTTGTGAATTATGATTTAGAATGTTTCTTAACTGAATGTGACAAAAAGGCTGTCAATTTTGTTTTAGTTTCATATTTTGAGATACACTTCAATTTATTACCAATAAAAAAGTGGTATAAACTCAATTGCAAGTTTAGAACCACTGTTTAATAGAGTGTGTGGACTGTTATGATGAATTATAAATGATGAACTATTTACGCCAAATCAAGATGAAACAAACAAACAATGCTTTTGTAGTGCAGTAAATCTCAGTTAATCCGGGCCCGTTTGGACTCAAAATATTGTCCAATTGGGCGAATTTCTTTATAACTGATGTTGATTGGTTTAAGTCTTGCCACATTACAAGTCGTTTGTACCTCGTGTTTTGTCTGAATTAGGTGAAGATCCAGATTAAGTAAATCTGTTTAACCGAGGTTGACTGACCTTAATTTAACTTAAACCACTAAATCTCTTTGTGTTATCAAATGGCTTTTTTCTAATTTCTTGCTTTTTCCAGCTCTCATTAACCGCAATGGCATTCAATGTGTATCGGACAGTAAAAGTGGACGAACTTTTAGAGTTACTGCTCGTAAATCCACTTGTCTACCCTGACTTTGAGTTTCTCGCATACTGGCAGATGCAGTACAATGATATGGTGGCCGTTGTTGTCTTTTTTGCATGGATTAAGATCTTCAAATACATCAGGTAAATTTGTTTTTCATTTGAATCTCTATTACAGTGGATATTTATGCTATTTATGTATTCATTATTCAAAATATGCACAGAATAAGTAAACAGTCAAACAAAATGTGTTCAAAATGAACAACTTTTGATTCTTAGGCATGGAAACAATGCAATTTATTGTTTTAAATTACAGTGTTTGGTGTATCTGCAGTATTTAAAAAAAATGGGATGTTTTAAAATATTCAAAATCATTTTTCAGAAGATGTTTTTTTTAGTAAATATTATCTTGAAGACATTCTTCAAAACATGGTATTTTTCCGACAAGTATTGTAAATTATTGTTGAACTAACACCTGGAAGTTATCATTGCATGCAACCAAGTGTGCAAAAAATAGAAACATAAACCAGTTAATCTCAAAATTACATCCAAATTGGTTCCACTTATCATTTAAGTATGCATCCACATAAACTAGTTGTTTCGTTGATTAGATTAAAATAATGCTAAACAGTTTTGGGCTCACTTATCACTTATTTTTGTATTTTAGCCATTTTTAGCCTTTTTGTTTATTTTGAGCCATCTATAAACAGCTGTAGTTTTGAAGCAATAAGTGACAAATAATGATCCTTTGGCATTTCTACCCGCTGTGTGTGGTGATTTTCCTAAAATGTCACCAAAAATGTCCTTTGTTTTGTAACATTATTTACTCATTAACAGAATTGAGTTTATTTTGCCTGGTGAAATACATTTTTGTAGCGTAGTTGAGCAAAAATATTCACCAAAACAAAAACAGATTTGAAACACTATACACAGATCTGTTCATAAGTTTTATAAGGAAAATAACCGCCCAAATAGACGTAAAAGGCGACATTTATTGTTCAAACGTTTTGACAAATGATCATGCTCATGCTATCATCAGGGATATGAGGGGCCACATCAGTTACATCCGTTTATAACCACTTGAGTCACAAAAAAGATTAATAAAAAGGTGCGAAACAAGCGTCGCAGAAAGACAATAGAACACTTTTTATGTCCATTTGGGCCGTTATTTTCCTCTAAACTTAGAAAAAAAAATCAAAAACTACAAGCCTTTCATAAAATTTCAAATCATATGTCACTAGTAATTACGTGGGAACTCCCTAACCCGTTACCAATCACTTTTCAGTTTCAACCGAACGATGACGCAGCTTCAGTCGACTTTGTCCCGATGTTCCAAGGACATCGCTGGATTCGCCATCATGTTTTTCATCATATTCTTGGCCTATGCTCAACTTGGCTACCTCGTATTCGGGACACAGGTTAAGGATTTCAGCACCTTCTCACCCCCCCCCCATCACTTTTCAGTTTCAACCGAACGATGACGCAGCTCCAGTCGACCTTGTCCCGATGTTCCAAGGACATCGCTGGATTCGCCATTATGTTTTTCATCATATTCTTGGCCTATGCTCAACTTGGCTATCTCGTGTTCGGAACACAGGTTAAGGATTTCAGCACCTTCTCTCCCCCCCCCCAGAATTGAGTTTATTTCGCCTGGTGAAACAAATCTGTTCATAAGTTTTATAAGGAAAATGTACCGCCCAAATAGACGTAAAAGGGGGCATTTATTGTTCAAACGTTTTGACCCCCCCCCCGAAAGCATGTGGGTATTAGTTTTTTGATGTTATAGAAGTAAATAACGTTAAGATGAACATAAATTCAAAACTGGGATCGGCACTGAAGCGTCTATGTAGACCAGCGATCAGGGCACACTTATGTATAAATCACAGTATGCCAGGCCCATTGAAGGGTAGATTTTTTCTAGTCTGCGCATTGCTATGTGGGAACCCCCCCCCCCCCCCCCCCCCCCCACTGTGGCGAAGTAAACGAAAGGATTTTATTTGAAAAAATATAATATCGACGTTTTAAGTGATTTTTTAAATTTAATTTTATCGCATCAAATTGATTGACAATGGTGATAAAAAAGGAGTTTGTCAACAGAGTCGATTTTTTAAAAACTTTTCGAGTTTGTCAATAAATGACTTTGCCTGGTAATTCAAGGCTTGTTTGCAAATTTTATTTTGCTTCATAAAAATTTATGACAAACTGGAAAAACCCCCCCCCCACTGTGGCGAAGTAAACGAAAGGATTTTATTTGAAAAAATATAATATCAACGTTTTAAGTGATTTAAAAAAATTAATTTTATCGCATCAAATTGATTGACAATAGCGATAAAAAAGGGCATAACAAAATAGAGTCGATTTTTTGAAAACTTTTCGAGTTTGTCAATAAATAACTTTGCCTGGTAATTCAAGGCTTGGTTCATAAAAAAATTATGACGAACTGGAAAAAAGTTTTAAAAATTTTCAAATTTCTGTTTCAAATAAATCTTGACGTTCAATAATCTGACCCTATGTAAACGGTGTTTGACCAAAATAAGGATGTATATATACGTACAAAACCCAACAGCTTGCGTTGTTGTTGTTGCTCCTAATTCATTCATCCAAACGCTTACAGTGTTGTCGAACTACGTAATATTTTGTCCCAATGTTCTCATGTATTTTCGGATATTGTAAAACACTTGTTTCCCCCCCAATTAATGGATCAAGCTTACCGCACCTCTAATCCTGTACTTTGCATTGAACTGCGTCGGTTATATGACAGAGCGTGTTTATCGATTGAAAGTTTATTAAAGGATTGCTGTATGGTTTTTTCAGTTTTACCCAGTTCCGTATTATTCTTGGTGATTTCGATTTCCATGAGCTAGAAGCGGCTCATCGTGTACTCGGTCCAATCTTCTTCATGACTTACGTTTTCTTCGTCTTCTTCGTTCTGCTGGTAAGTTCCAAGTGTTGACATCTTTACTGTTTTTTGGCCCCTAAAAATATTGTTAGAAACTGTGACAAAATTGTTATGTGTAATGCGGTTTAAGTGGTATAGAACAGATTCATTGCGGCTTCTCAGTCGACTGCTACCGACAAACTGGGGTGCTGTAAGGAAGCCAGACTATAGTATATACGCTATAGCTTAAACGGCCAATATCTTGTGAAGTATCTTGCACTGATGTAACCCCATCGGTCGAAACAGTGTGTATTGTTTGTACTTTAAAATTGTTGTTTTCCAAATTCAACCGAACCTAGTTTATAAACAAAATACCAGGCATTTTGAGAATGGGTCAACCAGTTTTTTTCCATGGAAATTGTCACTTTTTTGTGTAACTGTCATTTATTGCGTAATGCCCCCCCCCCTGACAAAATTGTTATGTGTAATGCGGTTTAAGTGGTATAGAACAGATTTATCGCGGCTTCTGAGTCGGCTGCTACCGACAAACTGGGGTGCTGTAAGGAAGCCAAACTTTTGTCTATAAGCTATAGCTTAAACGGCCAATATCTTGTCAAATATCGTGCACTGATGTAACCCCATCGGTCGAAACAGTGTGCATTGTTTGTACTTTAAAATTGTTGTTTTCCAAATNTGTTCCAAATTTCCTTAGTAAATCCTAACTTTCGGGCCAAATTTGGACTTTATTTCAACATACTCTTGCGCTCACTTACAACTCTGTTTGAAACATACATGCCTTAATTAAACTACCAATTACCTACCATCGCATAACTCGCCATGTATTTTCATTTACCATAAATACGGCAAGTGTATTTAATTCTATGTTGACCATGTATTAGGGTTACAATAAAGTATTGGAGAAGCTTTCACTGAAGAAGGATCGAATTCGTGATATCCAAGATGCGATCCATTCAGCAGATTTAAACCAAGATCGCCAGCTTGACTGGGAGGAATGGAGACTCGACCTAAAAATGTAAGATTCACTTTATTTAATATTTCAGCTATTCTATTTGAATAAGGAAATGGTGTTAAATAGGCAAAAAAATGGATTTTAATGCCTTAAAGTTTAATCTGGTTCTAGTACAGTGTCTGTTTTTCAATGTTTTTTTGAACTCACGAATCTATTGGCCAGGAAAGACTTTTGAGGTCAAATGTCATTTTTATTTTAGTTCAAGTGTGAAAAATTGTATTGCCCAAAAAATAATTTGTTTACATAAAGTGACCAGCCTAAATATAGAATACAATCTTTATGGCTTCTTAATACAAAAACTAGAATACAAGACTTCATAATGAACGCCTGTTCCATGTTTTTTCAATTATACTAAATACTGATGTTTCTTAAAAGTTGTAATGATTTGGTTTTCCAAATTTTAACAGGACGCCTTGAAATTGTTTACAGGCGGGGAATACCCGATGCCGAGATCGAAGCGGTTTTCGCGAAATATGACCAGGACGGCGATATGGTGCTAAACGAGAACGAACAACGAAAACTACAAGCGGACCTCGAGAAACAAAAGGTTTGTGTGGAATAATTTACAGCAGTGTTTCCAAAAAGTTTTTTATTTTTTTATTTTTCTAGCGCAGTTTTGATGTTTCGTAAAGTTTTCGCGTACCACATATATCCCAACATATTTACTGTCAATACACAAGTGAAAACATTTAAAACCTCCTGATAATCATAATATTTTGATTCCATTCTTGTCAAACTCTTGACAAGCAATGTAGTTCCTTGCGTTGTTTATGATCAAGAAATTTTAGCAACTTTGCTTTACCAAAAGTGTAAATATATTCACAAATGAACAAGCGATTAAATGCGAAAAAAATGTCTAAATGCGAAAATATATACAAAACCAAAATTTTTGTTGTTGGTCGATTAACTGTTTACCCATCAACGGTGTTAACAAAATACGCGCCATTTTTTGAAGGTCGCATGCCCTACTATACAACTTTTTCGTCCAAACCCAATTAACTGGTGTGGGAGAGATTATACATCTACATGGGTTTAAGCGTCATGCCCTACGTATGCTTCGACGATGTACATCTTTCCCTATTTTCCTCTGCGCATATACATTGCGAATAAAAGGCATAAAAGCGAATTAATTTCAAGTATATCCTAAAATACATACCTTTATACCACTAAGAAGGTCTTATCGGAAATATATATTAACTTGNGGGGGGTTCCAACACCCTCCCAAGTGGATCCGAGTCTTACCGTAGTGACGTAGGTCATTAATAAGTCATGTGAGATCAATAAATAATTAATTCTTTAAGGCCCGAAAATTCCATGTTATTTTCGCGGTATGTCTACAGAGACCTTTTCATCAGAACGACAATAAAATTATGCGAAGGAATTAAGCATATTTGAAAAGCATTGTTAGGAACTACAAAATATTTGTATTATCGGCGTTTGGGAGGACTAACTGTTCCGCTAATAAAGATTCTGGTTACGTAAAGACTTTGAAACTGATTTCTTGTGCTAAGAACTCTAACTTAAATAATAAAAAAACACTGCAATAACTTGCTAAAGAAACTTTACTTTACTTCCCATATCATAACAATAGGTTTTTTTCCAAACAAAATCCAAAAATTTTTCTAGTTCACCCATGAATCAAGTTATTAGGATTAGGTGAATTACAAGATCACCGTAAATATAAACTTTCAATTAAAATTCGGGTTGAATTTAAGTAAGTATAACTTGATTTTGAACCAGCATTTGAGGTATGTGTCATGTTAATGTTAACAAATTCTGAAGAAGGCAAACCTATAACTTTTGTTTACTCTGCTCCCGGATACTACAATAGGGATCCAACAATGTAGTCATTTCAGTAATTTTCGCATTTTTTTCACACCCTATTTCTATTCTACTGGTGTATCGACTANCGAACCTAGTTTATAAACAAAATACCAGGCGTTTTTAAAATGGTTCAAGGTAATTTTGTCAAATATTATCTAAAACTGTATTTTCAACCAGTTTTTTCTATGGAAAGTGTCACATTTTTGTGTAACTGTCATTTATTGCGTAAAACCCCCCCCCCCCCCCCCCCCCCCCCCCCCCCCCCCCCCCCCCCCCCCCCCCCCCCCCCCCCCCCCCCCCCCCCCCCCCCTAATTTACCCAATTAGACAACTAGAATTATCTAGTTGTCCAAGTCTGAATATAAGGTGTTAAGTACTTGACTTTGTTTCACGTGCGTTTGATAGAAAAGTCTCTTATAGCTCAGCTTATGAACAATTGAAAATTGCCCTCATTCAATACATAAGAGCTCTCGACTTAGCTCACTCAAGTCAAACTGATGCGGTTAACTTCAATTTGAAATTCGCTGAAGTGTTAGAACTGTTTACCACATTTGTGTATTTTAAGTTAAATTTGAACTTTTAGGCAACGAAATAAGTGACTAAATATTATTAAACAAACATATTATGGGAATGCGTAAAACAAAATAAGTTGAGCTCTTTCTGAACTCCTAGCTCATCCCAAATTATCTTGAAACATTTAGTATCTGAATATTTAGCTGTTTAAATTGTGCGTCTTTGGACGTTTTAAAGGTATAAGTCATGTGTGCAATGTTCAGTATTAAATAAACTGTTAAATGCATTTGGTGTAGACACAACACCTATTCCATTTACGGACATTTTTTTCATTGTCTGATTTAAGTTTTCCACCCAAAATTACTACCCCTTTTAATACACTTTATTTTTAGCGTTGTTGGTATAAAGTGATATATTTTTTTAGAACATGTTCCTTGCTATCATCAACGATACATACTCTGAAGTTAAAGCTGAAATCTCGATGCAAAAAAGCGAATTCGAAATTTCCGACTACATCAAACGGGTAAGAACCGAATAGAAGACTTTATTTCGATCCGTAAAATAAAGTCCAACTTTGCATACCCCTAATCGGTCATACATTTTTTCATGCAAAAATAAAAGGGTAGTAACCAAGCAGTTTTTTATGGACAGTAATGTTCTGACATCCGAAAAGTTTTATCAACCTGCCTTGTGTTGGTTCGAATCCCACCACAGGTTGCGTTTTAGGCCTTATAATTCGCTAGCAAACGTATGCATCAATGCTGAAATGTTAGCTTTTTTATGTTTGCTATGACGTACGCCTGGTGTTTTACTTATTGCATGTATTTGTATGTGGTACCTTACACCATCTTTAACAGACAGACACAGGCCGGGTTCAGGCTTTAGTTTAAATAAAACGGGCTTAATTCGGGCCTGACTTCATACCAGGCCACATTTCTGTTCCAAATTTCCTTAGTAAATCCTAACTTTCGGGCCAAATTTGGACTTTATTTCAACATACTCTTGCGCTCACTTACAACTCTGTTTGAAACATACATGCCTTAATTAAACTACCAATTACCTACCATCGCCTAACTCGCTATGTATTTTCATTTACCATAAATAATGCAAGTGTGCCCCCCCCCCGTTTGAAACATACATGCCTTAATTAAACTACCAATTACCTACCATCGCATAACTCGCCATGTATTTTCATTTACCATAAATACGGCAAGTGTATTTAATTCTATGTTGACCATGTATTAGGGTTACAATAAAGTATTGGAGAAGCTTTCACTGAAGAAGGATCGAATTCGTGATATCCAAGATGCGATCCATTCAGCAGATTTAAACCAAGATCGCCAGCTTGACTGGGAGGAATGGAGACTCGACCTAAAAATGTAAGATTCACTTTATTTAATATTTCAGCTATTCTATTTGAATAAGGAAATGATGTTAAATAGGCAAAAAAATGGATTTTAATGCCTTAAAGTTTAATCTGGTTCTAGTACAGTGTCTGTTTTTCAATGTTTTTTTGAACTCACGAATCTATTGGCCAGGAAAGACTTTTGAGGTCAAATGTCATTTTTATTTTAGTTCAAGTGTGAAAAATTGTATTGCCCAAAAAATAATTTGTTTACATAAAGTGACCAGCCTAAATATAGAATACAATCTTTATGGCTTCTTAATACAAAAACTAGAATACAAGACTTCATAATGAACGCCTGTTCCATGTTTTTTCAATTATACTAAATACTGATGTTTCTTAAAAGTTGTAATGATTTGGTTTTCCAAATTTTAACAGGACGCCTTGAAATTGTTTACAGGCGGGGAATACCCGATGCCGAGATCGAAGCGGTTTTCGCGAAATATGACCAGGACGGCGATATGGTGCTAAACGAGAACGAACAACGAAAACTACAAGCAGACCTCGAGAAACAAAAGGTTTGTGTGGAATAATTTACAGCAGTGTTTCCAAAAAGTTTTTTTTTTAATTTTTCTAGCGCAGTTTTGATGTTTCGTAAAGTTTTCGCGTACCACATATATCCCAACATATTTACTGTCAATACACAAGTGAAAACATTTAAAACCTCCTGATAATCATAATATTTTGATTCCATTCTTGTCAAACTCTTGACAAGCAATGTAGTTCCTTGCGTTGTTTATGATCAAGAAATTTTAGCAACTTTGCTTTACCAAAATTGTAAATATATTCACAAATGAACAAGCGAAAAAGCGATTAAATGCGAAAAAAATGTCTAAATGCGAAAATATATACGAAACCAAAAATTTTGTTGTTGGTCGATTAACTGTTTACCCGTCAACGGTGTTAATAAAATACGCGCCATTTTTTGAAGGTCGCATGCCCTACTATACAACTTTTTCGTCCAAACCCGATTAACTGGTGTGGGAGAGATTATAAATCTACATGGGTTTAAGCGTCATGCCCTACGTAAGCTTCGACGATATACATCTTTCCCTATTTTCCTCTGCGCATATACATTGCGAATAAAAGGCAGGAAAGCGAATTAATTTCAAGTATATCCTAAAATACATACCCTTATACCACTAAGAAGCCCCCCCCCCCCCCCCCCCCCCCCCCCCCCCCCCCCCCGTTCCAACACCCTCCCAAGTGGATCCGAGTCTTACCGTAGTGACGTAGGTCATTAATAAGTCATGTGAGATCAATAAATAATTAATTCTTTAAGGCCCGAAAATTCCATGTTATTTTCGCGGTATGTCTACAGAGACCTTTTCATCAGAACGACAATAAAATTATGCGAAGGAATTAAGCTTATTTGAAAAGCATTGTTAGCAACTACAAAATATTTGTATTATCGGCCTTTGGGAGGACTAACTGTTCCGCTAATAAAGATTCTGGTTACGTAAAGTATATATAAATATTGTTGTTTTTACTCTGTTTTTTTTTCTATTCTTATATTTAAGTTGCATAAGTTTTTCTAATTGTCATAAGTTATGACCTTTCAAATTAAGACTTTGAAACTGATTTCTTGTGCTAAGAACTCTAACTTAAATAATAAAAAAACACTGCAATAACTTACTAAAGAAACTTTACTTTACTTCCCATATCATAACAATAGGTTTTTTTTCCAAACAAAATCCAAAACTTTTAATCTAGTTCACCCATGAATCAAGTTATTAGGATTGGGTATATTACAAGATCACCGTAAATATAAAATTTCAATTAAAATTCGGGTTGAATTTAAGTAAGTATAACTTGATTTTGAACCAGCATTTGAGGTATGTGTCATGTTAATGTTAACAAATTCTAAAGAAGGCAAACCTAAAACTACAATAAGGATCGAACAATGTATTCATTTCAGTAATTTTCGCCCAAAGAAGATTTCACACCCTATTTCTATTCTACTGGTGTATCGACTAAGCCACAAATAGTTTTTTTGCAGTTGTATTAAAAAGGTGAAAACAGGAAGGGCTTGGGTATTGTCAATACATTTTGATGCTAACATTTTATAAATTGCTGTAATCATTCATGAAATTCGCAATGGCGCTATAAATAACTTTCTTTGAAAACATTATTTGTACAAAATTTATGACAGTTCTGTTTTTGAAAAGGCTGCTTTTTAGATGTGAATCTATTAGTTCTAAGCAAGATAATAATAATTGTTTCAATTCAGAAGATATGCCATAGCTAAAACTGTAAAAAGCATGAATTATAAACACACCACTATATTTATACTTATAATACTCCGCAATAGACAATCAAAACACTTGAAAAACAAACAATAACTTAGGCAACGCGTATTGTTTAACTTGGCGCAGCAGGGCAGTAGTCAGTCCTGGTGCTAGCGAGTTTGTTTAATTTTGGTTTCGCGAAGCCTTTGTGCGTTTCACCCACGGTTGAAAACGAGAGAGCACGTCAAAGCGTAGAGGTTACGCCTCACCTAAACCACACCCTGCCCACTTCTAAACTCAGGCGCTTAAACTTGTCATAGTGGGTCATGTCGGTAGAAAAGGGGAAACCAAACACTTATGCTCAAACACCGGGAATAATAATTAGATTTAGGACTTTTGTAAAGGTTAATAGCGTTAGTTTTGTGGTCATTTTGCGGTAATAAATAGTTTAAAGGCATTGTTTTATGGTATGTTACTTGGAACTTTTTGTCCACATGTTTTATTTTACATCCTTTTTGTGTACTATTTTTATTAACAAAAACAGTACAAAAACACTTTAAACCAGTGGTTCCCAACCTTATTCGACAATTTCCCTAATTACATTTTCATTTAGAAACCTCTGTCGCACAAGCTAAAACAATATTCTTCCAGGAAAAACGCCCCCCCCCCCCCAACCTTATTCGACAATTTCCCTAATTACATTTTCATTTAGAAACCACTGTCGCTCAAGCTAAAACAATATTCTTCCAGCAAAAACTTCAATAGTTTCAAATCCCATTCAGGGCAAACAAACAAACTCATCCACATTTTGCTTTTAGGCCGAGCTGAGCAACGAGCTGGACGAAATCGAAAGAGACAAGAACGACAGCGCCGGTGCGACATCCAGCGGTCGACCTGCGTCTGCCCGATCAAAGGGTGCCCTGAGTCACGTGAGCTGCAACGATTCAGCCAATGAGAGCGATGATGAAGACGATGACGATGACGAACGACGAGTGAGCTCGAAAAACATGGTTTCCAAAGATGACTTTCAAGTGTAAGTTACCCTCTAATTATAACCGATTTGTTCTTAACCTTTTTATTATTGTTGATCGCTAAAGGCAATTAAATCAGGTTTTTTACCCCATTTCTCTCAAAAATTATAAAATATGACGTCACAAAATGATGACGTCACGAAATTTAAATGTGATGACGTAAATTACCCCTGCAAAAGGTCAAATGGGTAACTATCAACTGGCTATTACTTAATGTAGTTGTGACGTCACAATACGACAGTGACGTCAAAATATTTGATCAATTTTGAATGTTTCGTCAGCGACCGTATAAATAGTGATGTTATCAGGTCTGGTTGTAAAGTCGGTTTTAGTGGTATAAGGGAAAAAATGTGGAGTGTGCTTGTGATTGGAGTGAAGTAGTTTGTTGATACTCGCTCCAAACCATACCCCCCCCCCGTAAAGTCGGTTTTAGTGGTATAAGGGAAAAAATGTGGAGTGTGCTTGAGATTGGAGTGAAGTAGTTTGTTGATACTCGCTCTGGACGTTTTTGTGAGAAAGGGTCGAAAACTATTGTTAGGCTTCAAAACAGAAGTAATTCGGTTTGAAAATAATTACATATTTATTTATGTTTTTATACATTGGTATTCGTCTTATTTTTGGTCAAATAATTAATATTTTTTTAATGATAATTTTTGTACATGTTATTTCTGCCTATGATTTTGTAATATTTACAGTAATGTTGCAAATAAAAAAATCATACCATTGTTACATTCCACTTAATCAATGACAGTTTTTATTCAAACAAAAAACGGTTAGGTAGCCTATAGTATCTCCCTCTTCTGTTTTGTGTTATTCATTTTTTTAAACATAATGTTTTTTAAATATGCCTTGTCATATGGGAACGGTATAACGCATTCAGTAGGCCTGGCGTACTATGATTTATAAATGATTGTGTCTTTATCGCTGATCTGCATAAACGAACGAACTGGTGATCCCAGTATTAAACTTGTGTTCATCAACTGCTATTTTCCTCATGCATTTTATATTTTGCGATTTTCGGACGAAGGCTGCCATCATTTATCCATAAATATACATTTTCGTGCACCAACCTTTCAGGAGTGCCAGAAAATTTAGCTTTTTGTTTATTTAACAGTTTGACCCGACGCGTGGACAGAATGGAACACAGTATCGGTTCGATTGTTTCCAAAATCGATGCGGTGATTGTCAAGTTAGAAGCAATGGAAAGGGCAAAGCTGAAACGCCGCGAAACAATGGGAAAACTTTTAGACAGCATCACTGAGGTAAGTAACTTGACCTAATACCTAATGAGTTAAGTTAAGTAAAAACGAAAAAATTGCTTGCTTTAAATTTCATGAAGGATAAATCAAGTGAAAGACCAGTGCCTCAGTAGATGATTTTTGTTTAAATTGTTCCATTTTCAGTTTAGGCGATGCATGAATTTGCAGCTTTTTCTTTTTTAAAAAAAGATATAGTTAGTTTGCGCAGAAACTTTGCTATTGGAAACATAATGTGCCTATATAAGATGTTAAACAGATGCTTACGGAACTAATTTTCTAATGCTGTTAATTGAATACTATTCCCGTTACCTACCCACAACAAAACCGCGATTTCATATATTTTGCCTTTATCCACATTCTAACAAACATTACAAGACAAAATGTAAGCACAATTTATTTGTATTTTTCTTTTGCGCTATGAGTTATCCAGTTATCTGGCCGACTTGGTCAAATTAGTGAGTTCCTTGCAGAAAAATGAGGTGGCTGAAACCAAAGCTAAACTTCAACACAGTACGATGAGACCGGAAACGTCAAAGAAGTCAGACAAAAAGAAAACACAAACTCGAAAATAGCGTTAATTGAAGCAAGGCGAAAATACAAACAGAAAACAGACTTTTACGAGTGTTTTCGGCTGCTAAAGCGAAACGGTTGCAGAGAGCTTAGAATCCCGAATGTTAAATGAATAAAGGAAGGTTTGAGTCTCAACATAGCATAACATTGGAGTTACAGTTGACAGGCGGATAGATAGTGAGTATTAAGTGTTAAAAAACGTTTGGCCAGGTTGATTATACCATAGTAATCAAGTAGTAGAAGCCAGGCAAACAAGTCCAAGGCAATGTTTTATGCAGCACGTGAGGTTAGTACTTAATTTTTTTTTTCTTTTAGACAATGCATTTCTTGTGTTTGATAAGGTTACAATTAATGACAATTAAACCAGTTCGAAACAGAAATAATGCGTTTTTTGACAGCGTTACCTAAAATCTTACTCAAGGGCCATGGCAGCGACTTTAAGATAAAATTCGCTGTATTTACTGCTCAATTTACCACCAACTTTTTCACCCTATCTGTCCAGAACCAAAGTCTATTTGTATCGTTTACTTAATTCGTTTTATTTATTCTGAATGAATATATTTGTAAAATATTCCAATTTAACAAACACAGGATGAAAAACTTGGAAGATCGGACGAGGAGCTGAGACGGGAACAAATGGAAAGATTGGTTCGGGAGGAATTGGAACAATGGGATTCAGACGCATCTTTGTCATCATCGAGTCGCCGTGTCAACCGACCAGCATCCGGTAAAAATGCGATTTAGTTTAGTTTGTAAATGTTAACGCCCAGCGACCAATTAAAAAGCGCATAATATACTTTGTTAAGAGATTAATGTATACGTTTGGCCAAAAAATACAATGTTTAAAACGGTAGAACATGAAAGTCTTGAGTACAAAACTTTTTATATTTTTTGCGTTGCAAAACACTAAGTACTGAGCAACCCCATTTTTTTGTGTAGGCCGTTCTATCGCTTCGACGGCGTCCGGATCCTCAGGGTCACGTGGTTCCATTACCGGGTCACGTGCCTCGGTTTCAGGTTCCCGCGCTCGGCTCCCTGGCGGACCACACGGAAGCAGTTCTGCGTGATTTCACCCAAAACCATAAACCACACTCTGTACTGTACAGGTCGTAGTAGCGTACAGCGTTGTCACCGGATGAGCTATTCGTATTTTCCCGTACGTGATTTTCGCTTTTTTACTTACCGCTCCTGTAATTTATTATTGTGTTCCTGTGAAGCTGAACAGGAGGCTGCGGTTCTGCCGAACAGCAGGTACAAGTGCGCTTTTCTTAATATTTGTTTTATTTTCCAATGTTAAACATCAAAATAACTAAACCCAAAACTCCTAATGGGATGGGATGATATGTACATTCACCAATATTTAGACGGCTAATTTTTGGTGTTAAGCAACTTACGAAAGAAAGTATGTTTACAAAGTGACATAACAGTACAATGTTGAAGTACCCACCACTCCCCAAATGAAATTTAAAAGCAGTTCCTGTCATATCCACCCTTTATAGGTGCTAATTGCAAAACGTGCTAGTAGGGCAGTGACTTAAAACGTTCATGAAACTACATTTCAAGTGACTGTGTGTTTCTTTTATCTGAAACCTTCGTTTTCACCACTCTTAGCACTATAGTTATTCACGAAACTGTCAAGTTACACTCGTTCATTTCTTATGCTCGTTTACACACACTTTCATTGCAATTGATCACTAGTTCATTCACATAATCTCGGCACATTGTACAGCTAGTGTTAAAATCACCCAGTCGATATCATTGCTTCATGATGCCAAACTCATGGAGTCGACATGCTGCAATGATTGTCCTGTGTTAGAGTATGTTGTAGGTGTTGTTTTTATGTCAGAACAGTATTTCTTGTTGTTTTAGTGGTTGTAGCCATTTTTCCGGTTTTTAACCCTGCACTCATCTGGTTTCTACGTAAATATAAAAGATTTTTTAAGCTGCATATCATTATAGTTTAGACAAAAAAATCAACACAAATCCTAACATAGCTTATTTGAAACTTTCAATTGCCTTGAAAAACATTGTCCTTATTTGTGTTAACTCTAAGCTAACCTATTTTTCAGGCTTACTTCGTCTGTAATTTTAAACGCACGGTTTTTTTTTCCCCCCCCCCAAAAATCAACACAAATCCTAACATAGCTTATTTGAAACTTTCAATTGCTTTGAAAAACATTGTCCTTATTTGTGTTAACTCTAAGCCAACCTATTTTTCAGGCTTACTTCGTCTGTAATTTTAAACGCACGTTTTTTTTTACCCCCCCCCCCATTGACAGTAACCAGTAATGCTAACCGGTTCGCTGATTTTATAGAATTTCGTGAGACGGTCCTATAGAACCGGTGCTGAATCCCACTACTGATTTTATCCAGTAACTAGCTATTGCAGGGTAACCATAGAAATCAAAAATTTTATTGCACAATTTTGGAAAACAGTCCCCCCCCCCATTTCTTTTTTTCCTGTTCCGAATTTTGTAGCCAAGAATGCTCGTTCCACCGAAGTAGTTATTTAGATATGGTGCATTGTTTTTACCCATCTATCACTCACAACATCAACTTCTTGCCTTTTATCCCGTGGTGGGATTCAAATTTTTGTCAGCCGGTTCTATCACAAAAGTCATATTTTTCATGCGATTCTGTTAACCCCCCCCCCCCCCCCCCCCCCCCCCCCCCCCCCCCCCCCCCCCCCCCCCCCCCCCCCCCCCCCCCCCCCCCCCCCCCCCCCCCCCCCCCTTTTTTGGAGATTTTACTCGTTTTTTTCGCACGTGTGACCGAAGATGAGATTTCCAGATAATCTATCTCGTTGTTCACTTATTTTTTCACACTGTTTGCGACCTAGTTTTTTGACAAAGCTAACTACAAAGTTTTCGAATTCCCTTATTAAAATCATTGATCTAAAAACTATTTCGCAAAAGCTTAACAAAATTGCAAACAATAATCTCCAAATTAATGCAAAATCTTAATTTTTAAAGTTTTGAAACTTGACATGATCCAAATTTGTACAACCTGTGAGCAAAAAGTAACATGTATTTAACTGTTTTATCGTTGACCACGGATAGCCCTAAATTAGTTTTTACATATTTTTTCTATTGTACAAGTGGTGCTTTACCGGTGCCATGCTCGACGTACTTCTGTAGTTAGGTGTCAATACAACCTGTTTGTGACGCATTTTGTTGTGTTTTCTTTTACCAGGATAGGCTGCAAATAGCAAAGTATGCATTGACGGCTCCACATAATTAAGTTAAGCTAATACTACCAGAAGGCAAAACATATTTAAGTTCGTGATAGTTGTAAATTTTCCTAGCACAAAAGAGCCTTTTTGGTGTGGTTTCCCACTAAAGCTGATTACCAAGTTCGAATAATGTTTTGTGCCGTAGGCTACATTAACGAAAATATTCTTCGTTCGATTAAAAATACCTAACTTTGTGACTGAATAATCAAAAGTATGACCTCAGATATTCAACTAAAACTTAATACAACTTCTTAAGTGCCATTAACAGATACAATTTCCTTCTGCATGTACATAATTTACCATCGTTTAAGAAACACTGTCTTAACCATGTAATTGCTAACTTTGGTGTTAAAGTGTGATTGTGTGAGCGACATTGGACATAAAATAATGCACGTAACAAAAAGAAAATAGATTTTAGGGTCCCCATAAAACGAAAAAAATATACCTGGAAAATTTGCTCTCACATCAAAAGTTTTTGACCTAGGGTAGCCATTATTCAAAAACTAAAGAGATATGACACCCCCCCCCCGAAAATTTGCTCTCACATCAAAAGTTTTTGACCTAGGGTAGCCATTATATTCAAGAGATATGACTGCCAAAAAGTGAGAAAATATTTGTATTTATGTCACTGATGTCAAGATTTCAAAATTTATTGTTGTGTTCACCTAATCCTTTATGTTTACTTATAATATATCACCCTTTCCCTTGGTAATTAAAAGCGATGTTTGCATTCAAGTTTGTTAGAATCACCATCTATAGAGCAATAAAATCTACATAGAGCACAATGTAATGCCTACAGACAAATGGCAATTTATGCACAACTATTGCCTAGAAGTTATTCTCTATAGGATCAAAGTACAGCATTTTATTGCACACGTTTTTGAAATGCGACGCTTGTCGGTTTATTTGCAAACAGCGGGCCTTTTCACGTGCTTCACGGGTCAGCGATTTCATAACACACGATAGCCGCCGGCCCTTGTATTCACATCGTAGTAGAGACGTGTTTTCGAAAGAGCGTGCGCACTTGTAAATGTTACCAGCACCGTTGCAAAGATATTTACATGCGCGTTTAAAAGGTGCTGTCTATGAGTAGCTGGGCTCAGTACCACTTTTGAGATGTAATTGCTGATTGTTTGTTTATTCGGGACTGGATTTGTACTGTAACAATGGTTGCTTATGACGAAGACGAAACTTCTTTTAATAGCAGCGCTGCTAATTTTGAATCAGCGAATGAAAATCACGTAAGTACGGCAAAAATTGTAATTTTATTTGATTATCTTTGTCATCTATTGCATGGATAAACGCTTTTTTAATTGTGTACCTACCTTTTGGAATTCGATAATGTTATTGTTATTTTTTTGTAAGAGGTTTTGTTTACAGATGTATATTGGATTATAGAAGATTTTTAGTTTAAATTATAAAAAGGAATTTAGCCCTGCCCATTGCTTTATTTTTTTCTATTTTTAGAGCAACAATGAAAAAGCATCAGAGAAAATTAAATTAGAAGTTACCCCCCCCCCCCCCCCCCCCCCCCCCCCCCCCCCCCCCCCCCCCCCCCCCCCCCCCCCCCCCCCCCCCCCCCCCCCCCCCTTTTTATATTTTATTCAGGTCAAAGATTTATCCATTTCCGCTACAAGTCATTCAATTTAGGCTGATAGCCTTTTTAACAAACAATATTTAATGCAAAATAAAGTATTGATGAATTTGTTTGGATTTTTTGTACTTTTCATCAAATTTAATGTTTTATTGTATTAAAAGGAACACAGTATTTTTCAGCCCATTGAACAATTTGTCTAAATTTAAACAAGAGTAATTTAATTAATTTTTAATCATATAACAGATTTAATATCTGATGATGGAAATGACCCCATCGACACATTTGAAATGTCTTCGAAGATTGCGCACCGCTGGAGGACTGGGGCTGTTATAGTATCTTGGATTTCTATTGTTTTAACACTCACTATAGGCGTAATTGAATTTAGTAAGTCAAAAATATTCATTTATTACCAAATTTCATGCTCTTATCCAAAAACTTACACCCTATGCCCATGGAAATTAACAGTATTGCCAAAACCTAATTCCAACAAGTAGCAAAGATTTTTGTGTACCTTAATTAAATGGTAAAGAGTGGGTTATATTTTGTGATACTAGAGTTCTTTAGGTTGACTAAACGGAAAATGTATGTCCAGCTTAATCAGGAAATTAATCAGACTTTGGTATCATATGTATAGAAGTCCATTTAAGGTGGACAGTGCATAACTGCTCATTATTAATTGAGTTACCTCAGTTATCAATACATTTTTTATAGCAAACTAATTTCTATTATTTGTTATACGAAACCCTTAAATAATTACTTTAATTTCAATTACACAAAATTAGAATAAAAAATGGTGTAATTTGTTGTGGTGCTGTTTTGTACCTGTTTTAAAAATTAAAAACGTTTTTTGAAGAACATTTGTCATGATTTGTTTAACAAAGTTTGACACTGTAATTAGCAAAGCATTACAAAATTAATTAATTATAATTTGGCGCTGCTGAATTGTCATGTGATTGCTTCCTGCAGTCAACTGTGTGATTCTAACTTCCGTTTTGTTGCAGTTGTGGCAAAAAATGAAAACAGCGCTGCTGCCTTCGGTTTAGCGGTGAGCAACTTATATTTTTAACCTGTGAATAACTAAAAAATTCAGTAGTTATAAGCATTTGGACACTATTGTCTAAATTGGCATTATTTCCATGCTGTGATAGCAAGATTTTGTGTCATGCTTTCCTGTTTAAAGTATGACTCAACCATTTTGTTCCACTTTACATAGGATGTATGCCATTATATAGCACACACTTATCCTGTTGTAAAGCATGCCAAAACGTTTTTATTATTATTAATAAAGCCACCAATATGCGTAACAAAGTACATGTACCTACCTAATTTGTGAAAGTTTGTTAAATTATGTACTAAAATTAATTGGAATGGCGTTCCCAGTGAGTTTTCATTCAGTGGCCTACAAACTGCTGTTAATTGTTGAATACTCCATTGTGCTATAGCAGTAGCTTCACACAATGTTCGTATTTTTTAGTTTAGTGCGATTCTGGATGTTATATCTTCTGCGGTGGTGCTGTGGCGGTATTACGGTACTTACAACACCTTTTCTAATCGTCGTGAACATATGTAAGTTTGTATGTGTATTTTATTCCTAACTTTGGCAAAAACCGTATCATTATTATCAACACTTCGATGCAACGCATTTTAATGTTTGAACAACGGGCGATTTCTCAAAAATTACGCAGTCCCACTGGCTTCTGTATATTGACACTATTTTTGATGTGGCACTATCTAACAATGGAATGACAATATACATGCGATAACAAAGAGATCTGTTTAAACCTTAAACTTACGCAACATAGCTTTAACAGGAAAGGGGCTAAATGCCTGCAGATACTGTATTGTAGACCTTTAAGGAGCGCATAAAAGTATGTGTAATTTGACGCTACATTTAATAAGCAGACGCGAATTTGCGTTTCAAAGTGTATTTTTGTTATCTGTACGTCCAGATACGTTTCTACATATTAAAAAAAACTTGTATATGTTTTTTGTAGATCGTGTATTGTGTTGGGATGCTTGTTCATCGTTTCAGCCATAGGAATAGCTGGGAAAGCGATTTTCGACTTGCTTATGGGCGAAACACCGGACATGAGTGTAAGTGGCTTGGTTTGGAAGTTGGAAATATGACACCCTTGAGTTGCCGCGACGTACAATATGTTGAAATGCCTGTTCTAATTAGATGTTAAGTGGCTAAAGCTAAGTGAGGGCTTTGTAGTTAGGTTTGAATTATCTAGTTGTACAATGTGGTGTAGTAATTAGGCTAATTTTTTTTTATTTAGATGAATTTTTGCGCCACAACAGTGGATTTTTGACGCAATATTTTAACAGTTAACAGTATAATTAAACCTCTTATATTTTCTTCAAAAAATGGGTTATTTTGGGAACACAAATTCAAGAAAATGTTTTAAAAAATGTGTTTTAAAAAAATCATCGTCCAAGCCACTATCGCGAATTTCTACCAAAAATGAGTTATACAACGGCGTCATTTCCGCAATACAGACGTAACTGTCGCAGTATAACAAGAAAAAAAAACATGACTTAGGTCAACACAAATGGTTGTGATGTGACATGTCGAAATTTCGCAATACAAGTTCGTAAGCAACATGTGGCCCCTTATTTCGTGATGTGAATACACAAGCCCGCTGTGGACGTCTATATAAGTCAGTGCCGGTCAAATTGCCACAGCTGACTTTTAGCGCACTGGCTTCATTGAAATACAGCGACTGTTGACACTTTTTAAATTGCCCTTTCCAGGATGTCACCTAATTTATTTAACACAAGCCATTATGTAGAAATTAGGCTTATGCGTTAGCAACACAATTTGATGCATATTTACGGTGGTTTTTATAAAGCACTTTTACATGGGCATCCTCTGCATTAAAAACATGCTTATATACCAATATGACCATATATTCTAACTGGGATCAGCCCTGAAGCGTTCATTCAGACCAGCAATCACGGCGCACTCATCTGCAATTCATAGTACGCCAGGCATCGGCCTATATCGGTATAACGCCTTCAATGGGTCTGGTGTACTTTAATGCTTTTTCACCATTTACACCATGCTGTTAAATCACGAATCAATACGACTTGCTTGTTGCAACGTTGGACTTGTAAAACACGCATTGTTTTGTTGGAAGTGCGTAAGCGCTTTTTGTGAAAGCGAAAATAGCTGTGTTTTTGCGACTTCCTTGCTATCACAAAGTGAAACCGCAACCCTGAAACTCAGATATGAGATGTTTGGTGTCTACAGTATAATGCTAGCCTTTGGGAACGTGTTCGGGCCCCGATGCTTTTTGTTGTGTATAATTGTATAACAGCTATAATTCAACCAACGACGGCTACCATTTAAAGATCGTCGACAATAGTTACCTCGTTAGTCGTTATCATGCGCAATTGTCCAAACGAAATATCACCGAAAAACTAATAAAATAATAGACCCTAAGCAGTGGTGGGATTCAGCCGGTTCGCACCGGTTCTATAGAACCGTCTCACTAAATGGGATTCAGCCGGTTCGCACCGGTTCTATAGAACCGTCTCACGAAATTTTATGAGATCAGCGAACCAGTTAGCATTACTGGTTACTGTCAATTGACTTTATGAGATCAGCGAACCTGTTAGCATTACTGGTTACTGTCAATGGACTTTTTGTAACAGAACCGGTTGAAAAATATGACTTTTGTGATAGAACCGGCTGACAAAAAAATTGAATCCCACCACTGGCCCTAAGTATGGCCACAATATAGAGATAGTAATTTTTTTCTGATTTTGGTATGTTTTTCTCTGTGATTGTAATACACACATATTTTTTGAAGAAATACACCCTAGAAAGATGAACTAAAAACGGTACAAACACAAGTAAATATATTTCCAAACAGCGAAAAACAACACAATTCAATTTGTTTGAACAGGAAAACGGCTTGAGAGTGCTGGTTATAACTTCAGCTGTGGCGAGCATTTCTTGTATATTCCTGTTTATCATAAAGACTGTTATTGCGAAGAAGTTGGCGTCATGGACAATATTCACTGATGGTGAGTCACTAACTTTTTTTGTTGTTAGCTCCAGTGCAAATTTTGACAATCATGTCATGTGCCAAAGTCTTGGTGAAACCATTTTCCACATTCTGCAATTTGTTATACAGTAAACATGGGTTAATCCGGGGTGGCACTAAATACCGCATGTGACCGCATGTGGCCGCATGTGACCGCATGTGATTCCTCTTAAAATACACCATGTTATGTGAAATGTAAGAATTCCAGCCCCATTAGGGGTAAAATAGACCAGATTCTAGATTGATTTTAATTTCAAACCTTCACCCAACCCTAATAGCTCTAACCGTCAGCGCTTTCAAAAGTCCGCAAAATTATTTTTTGGTAAAAGCATATTAAAGTCATTCACAGATTCCTGCCGTGTGATAACATGCCGTCACAAGCGGTATTTAGCACCACCGGTTAATCCGGACCCGTTTGGATCAAAAACTGTCCGGAGTAGGCACAAATCCGGATAAACCGAATTCCATTATTTTAATTCTTACCACATTACATATCTTTTGTACCTCAAGTTTTATCCGAATTAGGCGAATATCCGGATTAACCGAATCCTGTTTAATAGAGGTTTACTGTATAACCTAACCATGGACAAATTCAGTTTGGCAAGACGTTATAAATGTTTGTGTGGGGGTTGTTGTATTATATAAGGGTTTGATTAATCACAAAAGCTGTGTATACACATGGTTGATGCTTATCACTAAATTTTGTCCTTAAAAACCGCCCTGAAAAATGAAATTGCCCTTATTTTGGCATTACGTCTAGGTTTGTGTCAGTTACAGCAACGCCAAATCCTTATATTTTGCCTCACTAAGACCAACGCTTATTCAAAATGCAAAGCAAGACCTTTGTAAACCAACATTAATAGCACTTTTTTGGTAGCCCATCTCGGTTAGTTGGAAAGCAAATTTTGCTGTAACAGTTTGACATTTTTGATGCCTTGAATTGTTTGACGTTGTATAGATTCAAACTTATTTCCCGAAAAGCCCTTTATTTGAGCTTCTAAAATGCCTAATTGGTAATAAGTCGGCATTGTATTTGACAGAAAGTTGAACGTTATATTGCAAAACAAAAAAACTTTGGTGGCACATAACCTCGCTAGTATATTTTGGAAAGTAAGCAAACAACATAGCGAGTTTTATCAATCGGATTTTTAATACTGCTGAAAACAAAACCTTCCAATATCCTTATACGACATCCGCATTAAGTTCAGGATTTCCACATAATACTCGCCACAGATTTCTTTTCAACCCTTACTAATGACTAGGTTACCAATAGAGGTTGAAATAGTAGGCCTTAAATCAACAAAACCGCCCTAAACGCACGCCTACAGTTAACAGTGTATGCCATGGTTCATTGTAATACCTCCAACTTCAAAACCAATTACGCCCACTTAACTAACACTCAGCCATAGCTTAACGCATTGATTAACAACTAATTGAGTTAATTCGTCGGCAAACAGCGTAATATCGCAATTAAATTAGTTCTTTTTCGTGATTTTTTAGCGCTCAACTCACTGGCCGGTGCTGTAGTCGCAACTTCGATGGTGGTTACATCAGAAGTCACCAAAGATAACAGCTACTTGTGGTTTTTGGATGCCTCCGTTGGCTTGGTTGTGAGCCTGTTCCTGATAATATACGGTCTTTGGTGAGTTGTTAAATAGTTATTTTTGCATGCTCACATGATACTTTCAACAAGGCATTCTAAAAAGGCTTGTTTGTCGTGCTTGGCGCCGAATACGATAATTGAATTATACTTGAGCCTGTTAAGAGATCAGGTGTTACACATGTGCCTGACTGCGTTAAAACAACAAGACTTTAGGCTTTGATGATTTCAAAGACCCGCATGTATGCGCTGTCTAGGCGGCCTTGGTGTAATCTTTGGTAACAGTATTTTTAAGATATATAACCATGGTTGCCATTGACCTAAAGCGAAAAATGAGGACAAATCTTTAGACTAAGAATGCTTAACCGCCCTGTATATAACATCTGCTATGTTTGGACACCTAAGTATCAAATTTATATTTAAAAATAGAAACGGCTTATAGTTTTGGTACGGCGAAACTGTTTCAACAAACTGATGAAACGTGGGATGAAGAAATGCATTTCTTTTTCATAAAGCGCCTGTATGTTCATAAATCAACAAACTGAAAAAAAATGTATACACCAATCACAGGCCTTTTACAGAACTATCCATATAAGTTGGAAACCAAAATCATTTGTTTCGTTAAAAATATCGCCATTTTGCAAGCAGAAACGTTGCAAAAAAACGACGCTTGCTAAACCGGTGGCTATTGATCCGTGTTTAAATCCAATCTTTGTGTGTTTTAACCATCAATATTTCCACGTTGCAACGCACTGAAGTCGAACCGTTTTATTTTTAACCAGTAATGGGCCTTACAATGGTTTTTCCTTGCGATATGCCTGTTTTGCTAAACCAGTAGTTCGAGAACGTTTTAGGCGTACGACACACATACTAACTATTTGTAATAGATTACAATGTTTTTGATAAAAACGATATTAAAATGGGGTTTTGGCAATAGCACATGTATTCCATCACAGAAGTGGGGCCGGGTTCAGGCTTAAGTTTAAATCAAATGGGCTTCTTTCGGGCCCCACTTAACACTCGGTTTCATTTGTGTCGTATTTTTAGCCACTTTTGGGCCTAATTTGGACCTTGTTGGAAAAAATTCGGGTTCTGGCCCCCCCCCCCCACAGAAGTGGGGCCGGGTTCAGGCTTAAGTTTAAATCAAATGGGCTTGTTTCGGGCCCCACTTAACACTCGGTTTCATTTGTGTCGAATTTTTAGCCACTTTTGGGCCTAATTTGGACCTTGTTGGAAAAAAATCGGGTTCTGGTCGGGTTTCGGGCTTGTACTTCACCAAGCCGAAAACAGGGAAACTGTACTTTGTAAAATCTATTCCGGATCCCACAGTCAACCGCAGTTACATATGCGGGTACACCATAGTGGAACTTTTAACAAACAAGCTACAAAAGTGCAATGCACATGGGGTAAAGGTGGTGAATTTACCACACGAACACGATCTTGCCTTCCGTGTTATGTTCCAATGAGTCAGTTTGAATCGTTGTGAATTCTTGCCTGTCTTCATGACACACAGGTGTTACTTCCGTTCTTTATGAGCCACATAAGGCACATTCCCTAATTACTAACTAGGGTCAAACTGAATCATGTGGTCTTTGTAATAACAACGTAATAGGTTGTGATGACAAGGTACAGTGTAATTACACGATTTGACGTCATTATATAGGATGTAGGCATTCTCCAAAAATGTTTAAATACAATTTTAAACATAGCACAGAATACTGCGAATACAACTCTCAAGTTTTGATTACGTTTTCAATTTATTTGTTACTTTTTGCATGATGTTTAAGAATTGCGTTTTTCAAGTTTTTGACATCAATTGGAAATTGTTGAAATGATGTTGATAAAACGAAAAATGCTTGCCCCAACTTTATAGAGCTCTTTTTGGCAATTGCAGAAAAAAAATCCTTTGTTTATCGTGCACTGTACTACGCGCATTCAGTGTTATTTACTCTGATCAAGGCGACCTGTATAGGACGGCGAAACGTCAAGGCACAAAATACAATTACCAGAAGAGCTCTATAAATTCGATATTATACCTGGCAGCAACAACTTATATGTGCTTACCCCAATAGTAGACCAAACGTTCGTACAGTTGAACAACTGGCCCGAAACTGAGGTCCAAACCCGGCCTGGTCTCGACCCGTAAAACCCGACCCTAGTTAGAAATCTGTGTTGTTGTTGCCATAACATGCAGTCAAAAGTGGATTAGGTGAAGTTAAACGGAGTTGGTATGCGTACAGATTGAAACCAATCCTAATCAGTCCATTTGTGCATGACTGCACCACGTTTTAGTGAGTCACTTCCAAAAACCTTCCGGAAAACAACTGTTTTATTTTCCTAATTGAAAACTCGTGCCGTTTGTGCCTCTTTTAACTTGTTTTGACGTGAACTTAAAAACAAATGTATCGTGTTGTTTGTCTTTATTCGCTTTGTCACGTTGGAGAAATGCGAACGAAAGGGTTGCAACGTGGCGTACTGATGTTGTCCTTAAATAAAGTTTTTCCGAGGCGGAATAGTGGAAAATTATGGTCGAGTAATATAAGTCAGTCCCTTTTCCAGTGGTTCACAACTGTTATTGCCGAAAACCTCCCTTAACATTTCAAAACATTTTCATTTCTCCCTAATATACTACATAGTAGATTCTAAACCATACAAAGATCATTTAAAATTGGATGTTTTATTAACTTTACAGGTTATATTTCCAGAGCTGAAGTGTCTATTTACAAACCACTAATAAAAACAAAGTTAAAAGTTTTAAAATGCCTCTCCGGTTGTCAAACCACTACCCCCAATCGAACCTGTTTAAATGCCAAAACGGACCTAATCGTACCTGTGCCTAAACCCGACGCAAAAAGTTGGGCCCGACAAAACTATGTAGCCAAGAGTTGTAAACAGGCCTGAAAATGGAGCCCGAATCCGAAAGTACAAGCCCCAAACCCGGCCCGAACCCGAATTCTTTTTGAGAAGCTCGTTTTGGTCCGATAGTTTGAAGCTCAGGAATGACAAAGACGATAAACAACAATAGACAACTGCTGGTCTTAAACAAGGCGTTTTATATCTGTTTGACATTAGGTCAGGTCCAGCAACTGGCTATACTTAGGCTAGTAAAATTTATTCCAAAAAAAATACTGACACAGAGTGTAAAGTCAGGCCCGAATCAAGCCCGTTTGTTTTGAAGAAACCTATAAGCCCGAAAATCCCGGCCCGACTTACAACTTTGATGTGAACTACTGTTGAACAGAGTATCACATAAATTCTGTTAACTGTGTAATATTATTTTTTCGCAGGCTGCTGACAAAACATGTTCCAGAAGTTAAAAAGACGAGTGGCACGTGATCATTTCCACCAATCACATCTCTTCCCTGCATTTGCCCGGGCGCTTGGCTAGGTGTCAAAGGTGACGGGTTACCTTAGGTCAAGTTAATGTTTTGTTCGAGGTCATGATTGTTTTTTTTTCATTTGATCAATTCTTTTTACCTTTTTTGTCTTTCGACTATTGCATTTTGGAAACGTAGCAAATAAGAAGCTCGTTAAAAACTGAACAGTTAGATATACATTCCACTTAAAATAATAACTATTTTAGAATACAAATATTGTTTTAATGATGCAAAACAAAATAGTTTCAATATCTAAATTTATTCATTTCATTGCGAAATAGTTACAAAAATCACAGTGTATTGGTTTTGGTTACCTACATTTTCGGTTTCCAAGGCGAAATATATATTGTTAACATATGTACACACGCTACCATTCTGTACACATTTACTCGTTTTAGAGTATTATAAATGTAGTTTGTGTTTCAATACCATTGCCATAAATTGTGCCTTATATTTTCGTTCCTTAACCTTTCGTGCAATCGTGCGACCGTTTGTCATCATAAAAAGGAAATAATTCATTTCAAACCATGTCTTAAGATGCACAAAATCATTTAAACATGTAATGTTCTAGAATAATTCTCATTGCGAATTGCTCTCCACATAATAAACTAGCTGCAACACATTTTTTTTTTAAATGACATTTTTTTTACTTTTTTTGCAACTGAAAAAACAGAAAATAAAAATCCTGTTGACAAAAGTTAGAAAAAACTTATTTTCCGCCAAACACTAAAAAACGTTTTTTTTTCTTATTTCTTTACCTGATATACACTTAAATGTCAAATTGAAGAACCCTAGCCTCTATTTTGAGTTTTCCATTTAAATCTGTGCAAAACTAGCCTATATAAGAAGAGTGTTCCCCGATATGTTTTCTTTTTTGTTTCAAGTAACATTATTATCAGCCATACACGATTCTAAAGTGCTCTTAGTACTAGCGTTGACAAATTTTATCGCATAACTTTATTGCTCTGCCTTTCTTTCGGCCGTTATTTTCCACAGTGTTGCGTTTTTGCACTTGGCCCCTCCCTAACGTTGTTCACGAGCAAAAAATTGCAAAAAATGCAAACTTGGTTACTTTTGGCACCTCCATAAAAATATGCAAAAATATTATTATTTCGACCTTTTTCGCCAAATGTTATGCTTCTCTCTAACATTCAAAAGATCAATTGCGCCCTATGATCAAATTTATTTGGACATGAATACGATTTGCAATTAAACTATGTACTTTCCCTTTTTCCGAATACTTCTTTCATTTGGGACTGTTTAACACATACGCATTTCGCACTGGTGTGTGGTTGTATTTACATCCATTATACCCGCGCTTTATGCATACCAGACATCCTCTATAAATATATATACATACCTATATTGTGCATTATGTTTTGTACACTCTTTGCGAACTGTAGTGCAATAAAACTTATCAGCTCTATAAATGCTTGTATTTTGCTTATTATTGATTATAACGGGATATTTGTTATCTAGATATGAATAACTTTAACTTGATAAGATTATCTGCACTTAATTGCAATTAAAGTTAGAGAAGTTTGACAAAAATGTGGTCAAACTCAAAAGACGAAAAAATTTAAAATAAATATTAAATGCTGAGTCATTATGCGTCATGATTTTTGGAGGTCGCAGTCGGCAGTCGCACGTTGGAAACGAAGTGGACTTTGTTCTTTGCTGGGTAGAAAAGTCACGTAAGACCCCTTGAAGGACAAATGAAAGCTGTAACTTACTTTTATTCCATTAAAACAGCATAGAGAAACACGATTTTTGTTTCGTTTTAAGTGTAGTTATACTATTGTCATCATGATTTTACAAAAAACGAAAATTGTATTGTTTACAATTACATTTATAGAATCTAACAAATTGTTGCACTTGTAAATTTGGTAATTGTGCTGTTGTAAAAAGAAAATGGCTTCACTACCTAAAGATTACGGTTATGTGGTTGGAACTGGACTTGCAAGTTGGGTTATGTTGCAGGGAATGGCAATGAAAGTTGTCAAAGCTAGAAAACAATATGGAGTAGAAGTGAGTTTACTATAAATTGTGTATTTTGCAATTGTATCTTGTTTGTGGAATTGCTAATTTAAAGTTTAACTATCATTGAAACCAAAACAAACAGTAACTAAAAAAAACTGTGGAATACACGTTTCGTTTTGCAAAGGAAACCTATATAATATACCGTTCTTAACTTTTTTCCTAATCAGGTTTATCTCTAGTTAAAGGTTTGGATCAGGGGTGCCCAACCTTTATTGACTCCAGATTTTTGGGGTAGTAGAACTCTCGGGATCTACCATTCCAAGACAAATTAGTAATATAAAAAACCAACTCTATGTGTTTGTTACCAAAGAATAACATGCATTTTTCGGAGCCTTTTTATATGTTTTCATAGTAGTTTACGTATGATTTATTTACAGCGCAATGCGCACCATTTTAAACTTGATCCAATACTAATCTTTAAAGTATAATGATAAAAAAAAGTTTAAACCAAACTTAATTTTGATTGACAAGCCCCAAAATGCAATCTATTTAAAAAAAAAACACAGACCAAACACCTGTACAAAGTAACAATACTGTAACTATTACATTTTTTTGACGTAACAAGGCGCCTGCTGAGAATTAGTGGTATGAACATATCAATTCTCTTAATATCATTAAGATAAGTCTCTTCTCTCCGAGGTCTTTATGTACAGCAACATTCCTTAAAAATGTCCAACAAACAACTATTTTAAATTATTTTCTGCATCCCTCACAATTGACTTGATATCAGTCCGAGATCGACCAGTCAATTGCTATCGACAGGTTGGGCACCCTGGTTTAGATGATTATGCAGCACCATTTATTTTTGTTGTTACTAGCAAATCCCAGTTTTGCTGTTGCATAATGGGTTTTTTTCCAATGTAAAAAATCAACTGAATGTGTTTTAATACTTGAAATACTAGAATCTCCCAAAATTTGTGTTGTGCTTGATCCACATAGGAAAGTTAACTTTCCTAATAATTGTTTTTAGTACCCAAATATGTACAGTGACAAGGAACCAGCGTTCAATTGTGTTCAACGAGCTCACCAGAACACTTTGGAAGGCCACCCATCATTTCTTTTTATGCTTACTGTTGGTGGACTTGAATGCCCAGTAAGTGCTTTTGCGCATGTGAATTATGATGGAATAACATTGCATTTTGTGTTGTTTTTTTTAGCTTCTCTTCTCTTGGACATAGTTGTATAATCAGGGTTGCTATGTGCTTGTTACAACGATATTTTCCTATTTTTGAAGGACAATGTTTTGGTAAAATTTATGTTTATGACCAACTGTGTGATTTTGTTTTCTACAGTGATCCGTTTTCTAAAAACTTTTCTTAAATTACTAACAAACTTTTAAGTAATATATTCTTCTGCTGTAAATATTAAAAGTGTTTAATTGTACAGATTTTTTGACATAAATATTAACAGATTAATTGACAACATTACATCTTACTTCACTCCTCTTTTACTTCACAGAAATTAGGTTGTAGTCGAATTTAACTGTATTATAACTTAGCATATTAGTTGTCAAATTAATTAATCAAAGTGCTGGTTACTGCCAAGCGATCTAAAATGAACCCATATTTCTTCACCAGAGAACCGCAGCTGGACTTGGGATGGTTTGGATTCTGGGAAGAATTGCATACGCTAAGGGTTACTCCAGTGGGGATCCTAAAAATCGCAAATGGGGAAGTTTTGGATATATTGGAAGCCTTGGTCTACTTGGATTGACAACCTGCTTTGCCTTGAAAAAATTGGAGATTTTGTAAACAGCATTCTGCAACAATCGTATTTTGTAATTTTCAATCTTCAAATCATTTTTCTATTCCATTCCTCTGGTTTTTGTAACATGAATATCACTGATTGAAACACTGTTTTTTTGGTGCTATAACAATGCAAGCATAAGGAGAAATATTTTATTGGACCAATCCGCCGTAGAAATAAAAATGAATGAAAGAAAATTGGGTAGGCAAAAGAAATACTAATGAAGAAGAAAATGAAGAATACTACAACATAATTGAGGTTGTCTAGTCTAAACAAGTTACAAAACACTTTTTATGACCTGGAAAGAAAATAAAGCTGTCAGGACAAAGAACAGAGCATAATTTGTTTTTGTGGTAGCTTTTGATATGTGATCAGCTTGATTGAGCTGTAGATTATTTTCAAAAGCTTTTTTAGGAATATTCTTGACTGCAACATGCAGACACTTCAATGAGGAGCATAAGCCATGGGTTGTTAGCACGATTTCCTCTACCTACATCAAATAAAATTTATTTACATTGAATGCAGTTTATGAAAAACATTAAGAATAGATTATATTTGAATACGATACTGACAATGCTGTCAAGGTGAAATATACATGTCTTAAAACCTAAAGGACTAATGACCTAATGTTTTTTTCACAAACTTAAATTAACAGACATAGGTTCCTTCTAGTGTTCATCCACCAAGCACATTCTAGGTGATTTCTACTTTTGAGTTTGAAGTAAAAGTAATCACATGATGGAAAAGCTTCATTTTCTGTACAAACAGCAGACATATTGCAAGTGTGATACTTTAACCTGTTGTAGTACATGACAATGTGGGTCCTTTTCATAGTGCATATTTGCAGCTGGTGCCAGTAACTGTGGATGAATGATCAGCTGCTTTTGAATGAACCTGTATATATCAACAGATACATGTGATACATGCAAGATGTGAACATATATCGTACAAAAATCGTAGCCCAGTACCCTAAAGACCTAGAAATGAACTGCAGATGGTCTTTTGAACTTTTGAGAACCGCCTGAACATTCTTGAATGTGATACCAGAATGGGCAAGATCGGGCAAACTTTCTTCCTTCCACTCTTGACAGTGCCAATCTCGAACCTGCAAAGAAAAATGCATGATACACAATTTACAAATACTTTGCTAGATAAAAATTCTTACAGCCTTCAGTATTCGTAATTTATAACCATGTTGTTTAATTCCTATTATGTTAAGGTCCTCCATAGTGAAATCCAAAAGCTGATCAAACCTAATGTCATGTTCATGAAACAAAGGAATGAGGTGTGGCAAATCCAAACCACATAACAGCAGTTCAAGTTGACCGTACCTGCAACAACAAAATATTTATAATTGATTAATATTACTTTGATAAGAATACCAACTTTTCATAATTTTGTGTGTTTTCTTCAATATTTTCAAGTAGTATGGGCTCTTCGGGTATTTCGGTATTAACCTCTTCATTAGGTTTCACATTTGTAGTTTCCAAATTTCTGTCTTTTTCACAGGTGCTTTCATCTGTATCTATTTTAGATTCGAGCCAATTATTTGTTTCTTTTAAAATTTTCTTTATTTCAGTAGAAATAGCCTCTTGGTTGACATTAATGTGTAATGGGCCTTTGTTAGCTAAGCACTTAACCACTTCCATATAGTTTCTGTAAATTGCCCAATCAGCTGCATTCCAGCCTTGCTTGTCCTTTGAATTCAAGTCAATTTTGTCATGACCCAATAACACATTCACAATTTCACATTTTCCACCTCGAGCAGCATAAATAAGAGCAGTTCTCCCTGCATTATCCTGCTTTGTTACATCAGCGTTAAATTTCAACAAAAGTTCAACAATGTTACAAACCAACTTTTCTGGACAACTACTTTTGCATGCTGCCATTATGGCACTACACCCAGAGGGCCCACAAACATTCACATTTGCACCTAGCCCCCCCCCCTGTTACAAACCAACTTTTCTGGACAACTACTTTTGCATGCTGCCATTAGGGCACTACACCCAGAGGGTCCACAAACATTTACATCTGCACCTATTTCAAGTAATTTCTGCACAATTTCAAGTTTTCCAAAATTGGATGCATACATTAATGCTGTCCAGCCAGAACCAAGCAATTTGTTGCACATTGTTGGGTCACCAGCAAGTATGTTTGCGACCAGTGGTAATGACCCATTAATAACTGCAGTATGCAAGTCAGCTAGCAAAGTAATTTGTCCATTTTTGATGAACAACGATTGGTCAGCTTGTGGATGGCTAGTTGCAGAATTTGAAGCAACATCTTGTATATTCTCTGTTGTGGATTCACGAGGGGATAAAACTGTTAAATCAGTTTCATATCCAAAATCAAATGAATCTTCTTCAGCATCGCTGTCTCCAGCAGCAGAAAATTTTAACATTTTTGGAGCCTTGAATCAAATCAGGTGTTTGTCAACAAACTGAAACAAGTTTCATTTTGCCAAAACAGCACTTTGTTATGCTTATGACCAAGTACACTAAACAAAAAATGTTTGCTAACATACAAACCAGAGTTGGTATGAAACTACTCTGTCTTTAACTATATTTCGTGTTTGTAATACAATTGCCAGAAGAGCTCTACGCCTGGTTTTATACCTGGTCTGGAAACAAGTAATTAAAGAGTAAATAAGTTTCCAGTCCCTCGTGTCAGTGACACTGACAGTCTGTCACATTAACATTTAGGTTTTATACCACAAATTCAACCTGATTTTATACTTTATTTGATCAAATCATACTAGTGCAGTGGGACAAACATTGTGTTGTGTTAATCTAAATTGTCAATTACCTTATTATTTTTGAACAATTAATAATTGCAGTTTTCTGCGAAAAAACACTGACGATATCATTTCCCGCCAAATGTTTACCGGCAAGTTAGATCCCATGAGATAAACGATAGATCAAGAGGAGCGTGGAAAATTAAAGATGCATTTGTTTTTTGAGTTGTAACTTTTTTAGTTAGTTGTCTGGTGAATACTTATAATGTTTACTGACCATAAACATTAGTGTCACTGTCAGATATTGGTTAGTGATAAATATCAAGTAATACAATGTAGACAAATTTATTGCTTTTTGCTTCATAATTCATGCCGGTATTCAAGTCTTCTTACTATTATTAATTCCCATTTTTTTAATGTTTACAGAGATGTGTGCTGTTTGGTGTTACAGCAAAAGTTGATGTTTATCTAAGACAATGAACTGTTCTTCAGAAGATTTGATCCTTGTATTAAGGAAGGCCATCAGTCAAGATGCCAACGATTTTCAACCAGCTTCCCAAATGCTCAAGGACTCAGAGTCACAACCCGGTTTTCACTTTGCATTGCTAAAAATTATTCTCTATCATGATTCCAATGTTGAAGTAAATGCACGTTGGTTAGCTGCGCTGTGTCTTAAAAATGGAATTGATCGGCACTGGAGAACTCACGGACCTTCACCGATGGGTGATGAAGAGAAAACCTTAATTAAAACGGAGATCCTTAATTGCTTGGATGAACCTGTTCAGCAAGTCAGTCAAATTAAATATTGTATTTTAAATGGAATTTCTGCTATATTTGCCTGTTTAATGTTTACCTATATATGTGATCCTGTCATCAGAGTATGGCAGCTATATATGCAATTTTTTAGGTTTGCACACAGAATTTTGCACCAAAGGCATTTTATTGTCCTGCCTTGACCTCTATTGCTTGCTTTGTGCCAACTGAAATTGGTCTTGCATGTGGACATAAAGGTCGTGCACACCCAAAATCTTGTCAGGAACTGTCATGTTCTGCAGACTGAAAAGTGCTGTAAAAGAATATCTCACGAACCAATCTCTGAAATCTAATTTAGTTTTCAATTTTTTTGAAATTTACTTGCATTTAAAAAATCAATTTTGTTTTATTTCAGATCTCTCTACAGATGGCTGTTGTCATATCGAAAATTGCACGTTATGATGTACCAAAACATTGGACAACTTTATTTCCATCTTTATTTAATGAACTCCAACAGATTAATCCATCAGCAGACAATATTCGAGACAATACAAAACTCTTGGTGCTGAGATATTTAATGAAAGAACTTTCTTCCAAAAAACTTCCAAATGACCGAAAAACTTTTTCTCAACTTTCAAACAGTTGTTTTGACCAGGTTTACGGCTTGTGGCAAAACTTTCATTCAATCTTGATCACCAAACTTGAAACACTAGAAGTTGAAATTGATGTGAACATGCTGCTAGAAAAGTACATCAATGTACTGAAAGCCATAAAGTATATGTGGATCGATCTAATCATTGAAAAGCAAAATGCATTTTTCGTTGCACTTCTTGGCAACTTAAAAGCTCTTCTCAATGCAGTTTGTGGACCAACACCACTGCAATTGCCGCAAACAGCCAAAGATAGATTTCACAAACTTTTGCTCACCTATTCAAAGATTGTACTAAATTCTGAAGAGGGTGTATTGGGTGGTTTTGCGAGAGACATCTTCGAACTCGCTAGGCAATGCATTTTTGTGCACAGCCGAAACAAGGACTATTTTGTGGAAAGGTTTGTTGTCAATTGTTTGAACCAAATCAAGAAAATTGTTGATGCTTCCGCTAATGGAATTGTCACATCACAAGACATGGAAGAACTGTTAAGGTAAATTTAGAAAGAGATTTGCAATGAAGTTAATAAAAGACTGTATGGTTTGATATGGAAATATTGTCCTATGTGTTTCACTTTGTGTGAAGGAAAACATGTACTCCTGTTGTGGTTCCTAATAAAGTAAAATGCATGCTTGGACTCAAAAAAAGTAAACATGGTACAGACATATCTGGTTTATTGCATAATCTGTTAAAGTGCATAGAGGTTATAAATCCATAGCATTAAAAGTAAATTTCATAAAACAGCTTGACAAATTGGATATGCAGTATATATATCGTAGACCAGATTTGTCTATGTATATATATCTTTTTGTAAACACAGAATCAAGTTCTCTTTCTCAAACTGTTTTTTCACAGCTTTGCATATGTTTCATGTTCACTTATATTTTTTCTTTGGGATTTAATTCCAACTTTGATGTAAAATGTACTTCATTTTCAGATGCTTGGTTTTTACGTTTTTCCCACTCAGCAAGGAAGACCTGGAAGAATGGGAAGAAGATGCAGAAGAATTTTGCTCCGAGGAAATTGGAGAGATTTGGAAATACAACTTGCGACCAAGTGCTGAAGTGTGAATATATTTATATCATAAGTTGTTTTTAACTACCAGCCCTTAAAAAAACCTAAACTCTTTAATGTACACATGACTGTTAAATGTAAATCAAACTTTTAAAACTTTCAAATTTTAACTTGCTCGGTCTGTATGCACTGAGTTTGGATAAAAACAACAGCCTAATGATTACTTTGGATAAAGTTTTTTCAGTACATTTTTTTTCCAGACCCTTTTCCTGACAATTCTACATGCCAATCCACACCATCTTGTTCCAGTAATTTTGTTAACTCTTCAGAGCATCAATGCCAGAAATGCTGGTAAATATGCATTTGTAATTACCAAGGCTTTTTGACCTAATGCTACTTGCTGGCAATTATTCTGCTGAAAAACTTAAGAATTGCATAATTCTCTTTAGAGGACCAAAGTCTTGAAACTATATTGACAAATGATGCGGTATACTCTGCTGTTGGTCTAGCTGCCAATGAACTGTTTGATGCGATCAACTTTGAGCAGTGGTTTGTTGACGATTTGTTACCTTCTGTACAAAGATGCCAAACTCATCCTCAGGGAAAGATTGTTCACAGGTCTTTTTTTAGTAATAATAAACACTATTTATGTAAGAAGTTGCTCTTGTTGCAAATCTGCCAAATTTTGTTTTACTGAATTGTAGAAACAATTATTTTAAATTAGCTTAAACCAGGGGTGGGCAACCTTTGTTACTGTGGGGCCAAATACAATTGCCAAAAAGAACATGTGACAATGAAAATGTGTTTTAAATGTATCTAATGGCGACTGTGCTAGACATTTGGCTCTGAAACACTGGTCCGACTGCATTTTGTGGAACTGGAAATACATGTTACCAGCCCACTAGCAATAAATCAGACTTTTTGTCTATTATGTGTAAATAATTAAATCAACAGGCAACAAAACAGATAGCAAAATAAATCCAAAATAATTTTTTGGTAACCCAAAACAAACAACAAACTTTAAAAAAAATTATCATGATTTTTTAAAGGAGTGTGTTACGGTTGGTTGAGAAGTGGATTGGTGTCAAACCCCCTACCGAGTCTCGCTGTGTGTTATACGAATTTGTTATTTCATCACTTGATGGCAGAATGGACATGGTAGTGAGGTTGGCTGCATCAAGCGCTCTGCGGACATTACTTGATGATTTTGAATTTGATGTTGGTAAGATCTTTGATTCCAAAGAAACCAAGTTAATATTTTTATGTCATGTTTAGTTGAAAGTTTCTATTTGTGTTTGTGTGATCATTAAAAAGGTTTAAAAAAATTCTGACAAAGATGCAGTTGAAAATATATTATGTCACACTTACAGAAATTCTTAACAGTTGTGCTCACTTAATAAATGCTGTGTTGGATATTAACAAGAAAAAGTCAAACAGGAAATATTTCAGCAGGAAACCGTTTCGTTGTTTGTTTTTGTAGGCTATTGAATGAAATGTTGTTTGTTTATTGGTATTCAGACAATAATAATAACCAGCCAGCCAAAATTTCCAAGTTTGATGAACATTTAATGTATATTTCCTATGTTCATTTTGGTCTTCCGGCTTAATCAAAGAAACTTTATTAAACAAATAAGTTGTAAAAAATTTGTATTTTTAGAGCTGATTGGCAAGTAAATCACTAACAAAAATGTAAAAAAATATCCCTTACTTTCACATGTAAATTAATTGCGTTTTAGATTCATTTGCTCCATTTCAAGAGCAGTGCACTGATTCACTTCACAAATTGTTGCAAAACACTGAAAGTGGAGACGCTAAAATGAGGGTGCTGCATGTTTTCAGTTTTGTAATTGAGAGACTTCATAAACATGTTACTTCAAGCATCCACAAACTGGCACAAATCCTTCCTGACATCTGGCAGAATTCTGAATCACACAATATGCTCCGGTAATAGATTTTGTTTGGTAAATTTTTAGTATGTGCAATCTGGTGAAATATGTAAAATTCTTGAAATGCTAATACTGGCCATTACATAGATCTAAGTGACACACTTTCTTAGCCTTTGGCTCTCAAGTCAGTGCATAGCAAAATTTATGTAAATTTAATGCCCTGGTGAGTTTGTGCAACTGCTCTGCCGAGCACTGAGCATCAAAAATAGTGATGCTCGGTACAGAGTACATGGGTCCTAGCTGTAGTCAGCCCATTCCTACATAATATAAACCTTGAATTTATGCCCCCCCCCCCCCCCCCCCCCCCCCTACATAATATAAACCTTGAATTTATGACTTTTTAAATTCATATTATTGGTGCACTCCAAAGTTTTTTTTTATTTGTGTACCTCAGGGTAATTAAAGTTCAAGAAACACTGCATGAAACCACAGGATGACTTTAGCAGGATATATATGATTTATGTTGAATTGCATATTAGTTAATCACATATTTCATACTGAACCTCAAACTACAGCAGTTAATAACATTACATGCCGTATTTACTCGATTGTAAGCCGCCCTCTATTGTAAGCCGCATGTTGAGGTGTAATAAAAATAATGTAAGCCGCCCTCAATTGTAAGCTGCACGCTGGAATTTTTGATCCTATTGTTTCTTAATACATCTTTCTGTTGATATAAAGAATAAATATTTACCCAAATCAGTTAGTTACGTTGATCCCCCCCCCCCAAATTCATATTATTGGTGCACTCCAAAGTTTTTTTATTAGTGTACCTCAGGGTAAATAAAGTTCAAGAAACACTGCATGAAACCACAGGACTTGACTTATATACTAAGAATTAGCAGGATATATATGATTTCTGTTTAATTGCATACCCCCCCCCCGTTGATAACTGCACCCAAAAGAATGTATTTTGACGTACAATCTGTACATACATACATGTTTTTAACCCCAAATAATTTAAAACGTTGGAGTGTAGAAATAATTTTGGTATAAAATAAAAATGTAAGCCGCCCTCGATTGTAAGCCGCATAAACGGCAGCTTACAAAAACAACAATATAAGCCGCAGCTTACAATCGAGTAAATACGGTATTAAGACATAGTCCCAAACTAAAGACTGTCATGAGTTAAGAAGGTAGTCTGGTTAAAAGCATAAAAACCTTGGCGAATTAGAAATGAGATGATCATGTGTGTTTAGTGTGTGTAACAATTTTTTCATCATACATAATCAATTTACTAACCATTTATTTTGAACCCTCTTCCTCTCAGATGTGCAGTTGTTTCCACACTTTCCCAAGTGGTCATTGCCCTAAACAGGGACTCAGTAGGTCTTCACCCATTCTTGCTTGGAGTAATACATTGTAGTACTGATATTCCCCCCCCCCGAACCCTCTTCCTCTCAGATGTGCAGTTGTTTCCACACTTTCCCAAGTTGTCATTGCCTTAAACAGGGACTCAGTAGGTCTTCACCCATTCCTACTTGGTGTAATACATTGTAGTACTGATATAAATTCACCAGCACATGTCTATCTCCTTGCCGATGGTCTCGATCTCTGGCTCAATGTGATGCAAAATGCAACTGAACTCACTGTGGACCTCATGCAGTTGTTTGGCAACATGTTTGGTGAGAGATTATTTTATTCCTCATTTGTTAATGTGTTTATGTTTTGGATTCTTTCTGTATGGTTAAGGAAGGAATTTTTGAGAATGGTGTGTTTAAAAAAGGTAATGGTTTTCTAATGTCCCATTTAAACAAGAAAATGCCAATACCAGGCACCAGTTTGCTGATCCTTATACAATTAAATGAATTTTGTGATTTCATGGTATGCATTTATCTGGATTGAATTGTTTTTCTGGGAACCTGAGAATTACAATTGCTTCTTAAAAAACATCTAAAATGTTTCTAATTATTAAAAAAAACACTTCAAAATAAATGACAGTCAGTTTAAAATATGTAGGTGGACCATAAAATAATTACACATTGTTGAGTAAAAGCTATGTTCATCATTTTTCGTGTACTTTTCAAATGTAGTATCTGACCAACTTGCCAAGCTTTTGATGCACATGAACAGATTATTTGATTAACCAGTTTGTGACTACCTGGATATGTCGGTAAAACTTTCTTTTTTGTCACAGGTCTTTTGGAAATCAGTTCTGAATCATTGAAGGAGTGTTTTCAAATAATTGAATGCTACGTTGTATTGGGTTCATCTAATTTTATGTCCAGTCAATATGCAGCAGCTCTTTCCAGTGCTATTCAATCACTTGTTACAGATGTCAGGGATGAATGTTTAAACATTGTTGCCTGTCTTGTAACTAAAATGGTAAAGGTGAGACATTATGTTGTGTGATTTAGTTTTCTCTGTGTATTTTAAAAAAGGCAGATTTTGGGTTGCAATTTGTGTTTCGGGTGTTCCAAGCCCAATCAGCCCAATTTCTGGAAACATGTAAACAGTACAAATTTTCATGCTTGGAGTTTTGTAAAAAAAATTTTTGCTCATCATGTTTAAAGGTCAATTCATGTTAGATCAAAAGACCTCTAAAAACTATTGCTTCCAGTTACAGCTCAAATTCAAACAATACATTTTTTCACAACTATCAAAATTAGAAAACAATATTTCTAGACAAAAAACTTGAGAAGCTATTGTTACATCATACATATGTGACTTCATTATGTTTCGGTATTAATGTGGGTACATTTAAAACCAAACATCCAACACATTTGGAAAAATTCACATGCTTCAATTTAACTTCGTCTTTGTTTTTAAACGTGTTTTACTTTATAATTCCTTTTGTTTGCGAATTTATTATTTGGTGAATTTAACGTTAAACTATATACCGTATTGTGAATCGTTTCAAATATTCTAAGAGACGGAAACTTTGAAAAAGACGGAAACTGGCGATGCCTCGGCAAACTTGGTAAACTTATTTCTGTTTCAAAAATAAAACATTTTACTGACGCTAATCGTCTGCAGCTTCCAGGTACTTTGTGTGTCGTTTCCAAACTGTATCGACTTTTTCTCAGGTTTCACCACACGAAACAGCAACAGTTTTTCACCTTTACCTTCGCAACACTCTTGAACAAGTTTTACACCCAGAAGCGTACGGGATTCTTGCAACAAACCGTCTAATTCTTATAGCAAGGCTTGCACTGCATCATGCTGAAGGCTTCTGGTCTGTTGTGGAAGACTTAGGTGGACAAAGATCAGGCGAAGTGGTCGACAAACTTACTCAGATTCTATGCGAAAGAATTGATACTGTCGCAGCAACGTTGGAACGAAAAGTCCTCGCCCTCGCTTCCCTAGTAATATTGGATAGATTGTTAAGAGACCAACAAGCTCTTAAGATTTGTTTACCAAGAGCACTTACAGTTTGTGTCCAGGTAAGCCGTTCTGCGTTGGTGATTATGTTTGCGGGGAGGTGTTAATCACAAATTTCGCGACTTTGGATGGTCAATACCGGGGTTGATGAGTCGGAGTTTTTTTTATAAGGATCGGACTCCTACAGTCGAATATACGGTGTCCTTTCGAAGGAAGTACAAATTTGAACGTTTACGTGAGGCAGGCCTATTGCGATATTTTTTTCACAAACCGAGTCGGATAAAGCTCCTAGCAAAGACGCAATAAATGGCCACCGTTTGCCTGTTGAGCTTGCGTCGTAACTTTGGTCAAACACCAAGATTTAAAAACATAGAAACTTGTCCAAAATAAATTTGTTCCATTACCACAAACCACTACAACGTAGTAAAACTTCTTCTGGACTTAATAAACCACAAACTTATACCGATTATGTGTTAGTGTGTCTGTAGGTGTTTGCTGTTTTCAGTTCGTGTGCATTTTTGACAAACTTTCATTCTAAAACCGAATCTTACATAATTTTCAACTCTCTCTTTAGTCTTTATACCCGATCCCAATTTGACCCATCCTTAGGCTTATAGTCACTTCATTGGCTTTAAACCTTTTATATCTCAGGTTCTTTTCGACGTTTGTGACGAAGATAAAATCGACACCACAGTGATATCAGGTGAAGTTCCCAATTCCACGTCACAACTTGAAACAGAAGACCCACATGCTGACCGCATGAGGGGGTTAATGTATGCAGATCCTGCACATAAAATTTCTTTGTTGGATTTCACGCGAAATTGTCTTCAAACCATCGAAGAGGTTTTCGGCAATCAAGACGAAATGCAACAATTTCTTGTCACCCATATTGACCCCCAAATTTTAAAAGATTTGCGTGAATTTTTATGATCCCTATGCGACATGAAATACCAATCAGTTTCCAAATCCTTTAAACAGAAAATTTCCAATGTTTTCGTACTTTTGTTATTGCTTGTGTTGAGTGAAGTTAGTGGCAGATTTACCCAACGCTTGAAAATCTTCCAAAAAGTCTGGTGGAACATTGCACCTAAAACTTGTCAACGCACTCGGAATGGCGTTTTCGCAGATTCACTCCAGCCCTGTGTTTTAGGCGGTTTTGTCGAGTTTATCAAGTCTTCCGCGATCGATTTTAGCACTAAAAACCGTCCGTTGTTGGCTTGTTGCGTTATACGACGTCTTGGTAGATGTAGGCTATCCAGTGGTGGCATTCAGCCGGTTCGCACCGGTTCTGTAGAACTATCTCACGAATTTTTTTTCGATCAGCGAACCGGTTAGCATTACTGTTTACTGTCAATGGACTTTTTGTGACAGAACTGGTTGAAAAATATGACTTTTGTCATAGAACCCACCACTGGATGTATCCTGATATGTTTCAAGACCTTTAATCCTATAGCTCTCATAGTAGCTAGCAGCTATGACATAGCTGAAATAAAATTACCACAATTTCTGTGTCCTACGCTCCACCAAACATCTAGTAGTGTCACCATTGTGATAAAAAATGGGGGCAGATGCTAAAAAATCGCATTGCGATAAAATAACCACGATATTTCTGCGAGAAAATTGCCTTACAAAAACATCTGCTTTGACATGTTCTGCTTGACTGCACATATCTAGTAATAAACACACGCACGTGTTCAGGATTCAGGCAACATACAGTACAGTGCTTATAAAAAGTGTAGGTGTTTAGTCTTTATCACAACGTGATGCTCATTCCCCCCCCCCATCGCATTGCGATAAAATAACCACGATATTTCTGCGAGAAAATTGCCTACATGTTCTGCTTGACTGCACGTATCTAGTAGTAAACATACAACGCACGTGTTCAGGATTCAGGCAACATACAGTACAGTGCTTAAAAAAGTGTAGGTGTTTAGTCTTTATCACAACGTGATGCTAATCAAATATGGGGAAAATCAAGAGAAGCAAAACGTCAAGAATTCACCAAAAAGCAAACTTTCAATCAAATGATGAAGACTCAGAAATTATCACTAAAGAAACGAATACAAATAATAATACTTACTCCAACCAAAAACCTAAAGTAAGTCAAATTAAAAACAGGTATACGACTTAAAGTTGTGTTATAATAAAAAAAGTTGACTTTGTTGTTTTGTATTTTGCTGGTATTGAGTATTGACCAAATTTTAACTCTTGATTTCAAAACAGCTACTTAAAGTCACATTCATTTACTGGTTCACTAAGAGTAAGACATATTTGTGTACTTTGCTGATTAAACAGGAACCATTAGGTCAAAACTATATCAAGTGAACACCGTTTTTTTATAGGTTGAAAATGCAATTTCCTTGGAACAAAACCCATTCAGTGGACTGGACATAAATATCAACAAACTGTTCACACAAAGTCTTGCTGAGAAACCCCCCCCCCGTAAGTCAAATTAAAAACAGGTATACGACTTAAAGTTGTGTTATAATACAAAAAGGTTGACTTTGTTGTTTTGTATTTTGCTGGTATTGACCAATTTCTGACTCTGCAAACTTGATTTCAAAACAGCTTAAAGTTACATTCATTTACTGGTTACCTGAGAGTAAGACATATTTGTGTACTTTGCTACTTAAATAGGAACCATTAGGTGAACACCGTTTTTTCATAGGTGGAAAATGCAATTTCCTTGGAACAAAACCCATTCAGTGGACTGAACATTAATATCAACAATCTGTTCACACAAAGTCTTGCTGAGAATGTGGAAGTAAATCATCATACAGATGAAAAGTCTGAAAAACAAAAACCTAAGACGGATATTGTTGAGAAAAAGAAAGACAAAATGAAGAGACGAAAAGAAGAATTTCTGAAAAGTAAGAAAATAGAAAAAGGTTTTAAACTGTCACTATAAAAACTTTGTATTCCATAATTACAAGAACAATATACTTAATAGTGCTGCATTTATGTTATTTGTAAATTTTTAACCCATTTTGCTTGCTGTATACATATCTTGGTCTAAGATACATAATATTTATCCTATGTTAAACTCTGTTGTTGATTGGCAATCAAAATCAACCCCCCCCCCAGTGCTGCATTTATGTTATTTGTAAAGTTTTAACCCATTTTGCTTGCTGTATACATATCTTGGTCTGAGATACATAATATTTATCCTATGTTCAACTCTGTCATTGATTGGCAATCAAAATCATTTATTTTTAGAGCTAAGTACATCCTATGCTGCTGAGGCAAAGAAGAAAAAGAATAAAGCTAGAGCAAATGTCCCAGTTGTAGGAAACATGGTACAGCTAAAAGAAGCTCTACCTATTTTTCAACCCACACAACAAAAGCCTGAAAGTGAGGGCTTAAAAAATAAAGCAACTTCAGTACCTGTTGAGAAAAAGAAAGCCTTAAATTCCACACTTAAACCACAAATTGCCAAACCCAAGAAAATGAAACAAAGAAAGAAACAGAAATTGGAGTAAGTTTAAAATTTTACCTGTTTGTTTTGTTTTTTCCATCTGCTATCTCGATACCTGCCATGTTACATAAACATAACATTATATTCAATCAATCATTTAGGTCAGTGGTTTTCAACCTGTGGGTTGGAAGTTGCAACCTCTTGGGATTGCAACGGATTTTGACAAACAATATAAAAGTCCCTTTAATCTAGTTCAGGGGGCACAACCTTTTCGCTATGACAGCCACATCGCAGATACTTTTTACCAACGGCAGCCACCACACATTTTAGTAGTAAATAGCACCACTGATATTTTTACCTGGTCATATGCAAGTTAAAGACTAAAAAAATGTGATACTGGAATGAATTGTGCCGTTTTATTTCTGCTTATTTTCTGTGTGTATCTAACATTGTTCTTTTGTCACCAGATTATTGGAAATTCAAAGGTTTCAAAGTCTTGTAAAAGCTGGTGGAATAAACTCTGTCAATCTCCAGGCACTCAACATGACATGAAGGAAACTAAAGACAAGCACAATATTTTCACAAACTTTTTTAATAAAAACAAATCACGATTGATGAGTAAAACAATACGGCGGGCAGCATGTGGAGATACAACAGCCACTAAAACCTACATCAAGGCTTCCACAGCCTTAAAAGGCCATCCTCGGAATACGTTGCAATCAAGTTGTTATGAGGATGGTGGGATATGCCAATGACATCACCATCATGAACTGTGAGAGTTCGTTCCAGCTTGCCAGTGGTCGTTGAAAAACAGTAGAGCACCTACAATGGTTGTGTGCAAAGTGTTAGTAAAAGATGGTGGATAATGCATTTCAAAATTTAACATAGCTATTTGTGAAGAAAAAAATATGTAAAGAAGCTTTTTGTGATTATGGGCTTTGAAACACATCTTTACTGGAAATAAACAAACTAAGAACTGATTTGTTTTTGTGAAAACATTTTAGTAGTGACCAGTTGCTAACATTTACGCCAAGTGCTAAGTGTTTTTATTGTAATAGGAATTAATAAAACTGCAAGTGTTCTGGTTATCAGAGGACTATTATTACTGGGCTGAAATGATATTACATATATATTACAAACCAGCATACTATCAGATGTGTTTGTATTTTTCATTGTGGAAATAATTTTTGGACAAAATTGATATTTAAGTATGTTTGTTCGACCAAACTATTAGTTACAAGGTTAATGCATTAAATTACTTTGCTAGTGAATATATTTTGTTTTGCATTACTTTTATTGCAAAGAGTATGGTCATAGTGTATTTGGGGACAAGTCTCACCCACAGCCCATTAAGTTGCAAAGTGATGATCAATCCCAACTGTATTCATTTGTTAAGAAAATTATCCCGTTAATTGTGAATAAAAGCCTATTTAAGCTAGGCCAATCAATTAACCAGATCTGTGTGTATGTGATTTGTGGACTTCTTTCTAATGTTTACCTTGTCTTCTCCAACACAATAAATCCAATCTCCCCTTGGTGAGACAGTGGCACAAACAAAATCTCCTCCTTCACGCTTTCCGGAACTAAAAGTCCTAACAATTTGACCCTGACAAAACAAAAACAATACATGCAGGCTTTGTACCTTTAAGCAAACACCAATATGAGTTCAACATACCTGCATGTTCATAATGGACACAAAGTTGGAACGGTTGCAAACTACAAAATGCTCTTGGTTCTTTGCAAGGAGATGAACGCTGTTCACTGTTACATCTTGCTGACCGGCACCGAGGGATTTAAATGTGTTTACACATTCAGTGGACTTTAAGTTCCAAATCTAACAAAGCATGTGTAAAGTTTAAATAGGGTTCATATAAATGACTGCCAATTCAAAGTTGCGTTATAGAAAAGTGTTCAGTAATATTTTGATCTCCGTATTTTAAAAACTAAATTTTCTAACAAGCTTAGACCATTGGTTCTCAATCTTTTTCGGATCACGTACCACCTGACAACTTTTTTATCGCTGTGTTACCACCTAAAGTCCTAAACCCTGTTTCAATGTAAAGACCAAGAAATAGGCCCATTTTGTCAACCTGGCTAGCATATTTAGCAATTTCAAAAGAATGTCCAAAACACGAATTTTGCTCAAACAAGGGCTCATCAATTGGGTCGGTTGAGTTGCAATTTTAGATCGGACTTTAATTAGGTATCACAGAAAGCTACTCGCGTACCACCTGAAAAGTTCCAGCGTACCACTAGTGGTACACGTACCACAGTTTGTGAACAACTGGCTTAGACCCAATAAAAAAATTGTAGTTCAAAAAAAAATTTTACCTTCACATTGCCATCTGAAGAAGCACTTATAATGTGGTGGCCATCTGGCACAAAAACAGCTTCATTAACAAATGATGTGTGGCCTCTCATTTCCTTCAGAGTTTTGCCTGATTTTAGGCCGTGGATTCGAATGGTTTGATCAAAAGAGGCACTTAATACCTTCAGAAAAAAAATCCAACAATTTTGTAATGTTATAAACTTTATGGTAATGTTTTGTGTTATACCTGACTCCCATCTCTTGAAAAAGAAACTGTGGTAACACCTTTAGCATGTGCCTTTTCGAAACGACGTAGACATTGACCAGTTATGGTTTTCCAAACCTGCAGGAAAAATACTTGTATAGAAGCTGTTTAATGTACAAAAAGTGGTTATTTAATCTAAGCTTGCATCGGGCTGTTGTTTTATCAGTACAAAATGCTTGCATAAACCAACATTTTGTTGTTATGCCATGTAGTTCTTGTGCAAACAGATTCAATCTTATCAGTTTTCTTTTTTAAGTCGTATATACATCTTATATGACTCTGTCTTATCCCTGGGTTTCTGGCCCAACCCAGGTGGGTCATGTAATGGCAGTTTATGGTCAGAGTTAACATGTTATCAACCCTGTAGTATCAACTACCTTAATTTTTCCCTCCTGGTCACCGCTTGCAAGCATTTCACTGTCGCGACTGAATCCTAGACATAACACAGCATTATCCATCATCATGAACTTGTCTTGTGCTTGGAAACTTAAATCTTTGCGGATCTTTCCAGTTACAAAGTTCCACACCTCGATAAAACCATCAACACTGAAAAAACAACACAATTCAGTTAGTAAACAAATTATATCGTATACCAGTTCTTCTGAGGTTTACAACCAGTTGAGGCAACAAACAGAATAGGTGAGGCACAGCTTTACTGCCTGGTATTTCCAGCAAACTGGAGTGCCATTGACATGGCCTATCTTTCATTAGCAGATGCATAGATAAGGCCAAAATAGTGTGCACTGTCTGCAGCTTATCATTTACTGGCTTGATGCTTTCAAATCAGGGGTCGGCAACCTTTTAGGTGACACATGCCAATTTACTTTTATTTTCATACGTGTTAATGACCTCGCGTGCCAACATTTTTCCAAATAAAAGTATTTCATGTCTGCAGACATCAATAAAGAAGAGAAAGCAGAGTGTATTGTGCATGGAAGGCTGAATTTTAAGACAATTGCATGATAAAAACTGAAAACAAGCAATGTAACAGGTTAAATTGTTACTTCAATTGGACACACAAATCAGTTTGCGCGCCATGAAAAACACAAAGCAGGCCAACCTTGGCATTACACCCACCAGCAGGGTTCATTGACTTAAATCTATGGTTTGCGGCCTGTGGGTTAACGGATGGGTGACTTGGGGTAAAAAATATGTGTCTATCTTAGAGAATAAGACTGAACTATCAAAATATCAGGGATAGACACACTGATGAACAGTCACTTAAACTGTCCATTAAACAAGTTATTGGAGAACTTTAGATACATAATGTCAGACTTACCTTCCAGTAACCAGGTACTGACCATCCGGGGAGAACCTTGCGCACTCTACATGGGATTTCTGTCCAAATTTGATGGTTTTGCTGATTTGGGTTGGATATCTTTCATCTTCCTCTTCACGGATAGTGGCGGCTTTTCCACGGAACAAATCGATCGTAGTACCAGGTGGTAGCAAGCCCTGGTGTTGTTGCCATTTGAGTGATTGACCGAGCAGAGCCATTAGACGAGATGGTGGAACCACGCTGACCTGTTAATATGTTATTTTTGTTACAGCAACAACATACAAGAAGACATTTGACACAAATTTTAATACTGTATTGTGCATCTACTTTACACAAAGCTATAGAAAGTATGATCAAACCATGAAATACACTTGTATTTTGACAAAGATGAACATAAAATCATAACTGGGATCAGCCCTGAAACATTAAGACCAGTGATCATAGCACACTCATATATGTAAATCACAGTATGCCAGGTCTATTGAATGTTGTCATACCAAATCATCCAGTCACCAACCATTTCCATATGACAAGGCGTAGGCTAGAAAAATTAGTACCCACTTGTGAATTAATCTTCATCTGAACTGATTACTGGTTAATTTGGCTGTCCCCAACTACAAAGCTTTTATAGCCTATGCCTTGTCATATGGGGATGCTTGAACAGCTAATTCAGCATAATGTTTTCAAGAGGCCTGACATACTATGATCTATTTTGACAAAACACTTATTGCATTTACACTTTTTACTAATGTGTTTTGCTTATCATTGCTTAGTACATACTTCTTTAGAAAGTGAATGTGCAATAGCAGCCCTTCGCTTCTCCTTAGTGGAGCCATCTGGGTAAGCTTCCCTTGGATCAAAATAGGATCTTGCAAGAAGGTTTTCCAAATGGAGATATCTGTCTGGCTGAGCATGTTTCAAGGCTGTCATAGGGTCAGTCTGGCGAAGCAAAGATCTTGCTGCTCCCAATTCTCGTAGCTCGATCAGTTCCAGGACAATCTGTTCATATAAGTCCACAAGTGCCTTGTCTGGCAATTTCAAAGATTGGATAGCCTGTGATAACAAAAAGGATTTGGTTATAAAAAAAATTTGTTAGTTGGATATTTGTTAGCAAAACAACAAAAATTTACTTTATGAAAATTTAATTAGATATTTCATAGCACTTCAGAAATCCAAGTATAATTGCACAGATACAAAAAGCCAACTGCCCAAAACAGTAGTTTAAATCACAATTTAATGTAGAGTTGTTGACAATATGGTTACAGTTCCAGTTTTCTTAAATTTATAATTATATTAGGTGGTTAAAGTTTGCAATTGCAGACCAGCAGTGCAGCATTTTTTCAGACCTTGTAACTAGTTGATAAACGGCTAAGCACAATTTAGTAGTATTACAAGGAAATCTTCAAATATGGGTTTATACACAACAATAATTTCACGAGAGTTTACTGTAATTACCACTAAAGGCAACACTACACAAATCTCAATCCTTTTATGGTTTGATTTCTTAACCAAGTCCCTAATAAAAACTTTTGAACCAATGATTCAAAAACGTGGCATTTAACTACCTGAAGAACTGTATCCCAATGTCCATTGTTGATATCTGACACAAACCCATCAATGCTGTCGACAGTGTTTAGAGAAATAGTGGATTCCTCCTGTGTTAATGCAAAAAAATCATTGATGCAAATTAGTGGCCATGTACAAATAGTTGAAGCAAAAATTACAATATCAAATGTTGCATACCTGTAAGGTGGCCAGAGTTCGCATAAGATTACTTTCCTTTAAATACTGCTCAATCAGTCGAATAACGTCCGCAGATTCTATCTCTAGTGTCATTATGAAATGTTTGCAAAACCTAGTATCTATTATTGTTGAAAAAGAAAAATCGCACATCAAAAAATTGATACACCCACAAAAAATTTTCATACAATACTCTAAGTCAGCATAGATAATCAAAAATATAAACTTGGAAAAAGAAATTATAAGTGTTTTGTTGCAAGGTCAATATAAAAGTGCATAATCTTGTCTTTCATCACATAAAAGTTACTACTTTGGTCCAATTCGTTTTAATCTGTTAAATTTATCTTTTGAAAAATTTGTCGTTGGTACTTTGAAATTTGTACTGTTAACACTAGAAAATTTTAATGCAGACGTTGTTGTTGCCTGTTTTCTCGCTTGAGCTGTGTGCATAAGTGTCATCTTTTTGTGGCCACCCAGGCCATCATATGAATTACCAGCGCTGGCTGCAGCCTTGTTTTTTATCAGTTTGTTTCGTTGCAGTGAGGTAAAATTGTTGTTGCTATTTCCAACTCGCGTCAGTGCAGGTTTTGTCTTTAAAGTAGAGGTAGATGCTGCAAAATTGATTCCCATTTCTTTACAGTGCTTTCGAATGCGATTTGTTGCAGGGCTGTCACTTACAACCAAGATATTTTCTTGGTCACACAGCGGAATGGTCTTAGTTGGACTGGGAGTGGTGTCTAAATCGATGACATCTTCGTTAAATGAAGAACTCAGTCGAGGCTTTTTCATTAAAATCGGTTCACCGAGTTTTGCCCCACGTTTTAAACTATGAGAACTCGTGACATCAGAAATTGGTGTCAAAAATTCAGGGGCAGGGCTTTCAGCTATTAATCTATGTACAGCCGAAGATTTAGTATCCGAAGGTGAAGCAATTGCATTTTGCAAAGCTTTCAATTTTCGTTTTAAACTAATGTTTTCATTTGTTAAACTGTCTTCACTTTTTTGAAGATTGTTAACTGTAGATTCTAAGCCTTCAATTATGGAAGCTTTATTCAGTAACATTTCTTCTTTTCGATGTACATCCTTTCGCAGTTTCGCTAGATCAATGCTGGCTTTGTTTTTGGCCTGTTTGACTGTTTCAAATTCTTGTTTTAGTGAAACGCAGACAAGTGCAAGTTGTTTAAGCTCTGGTGAATTCCCAGAATTGTTTGTATATTGACTGATCATGTCATCAACGTCAGATTTTCTGCCATTTAACACAATTTCTACTCTTTCTAATAGTTTAAGCCGTGATCTTAATTCTTTGACTTTTTCTTTTGCAAGCCTAGCATCTTGTACTTCATTTTTCATTATTTCCATGTCACTCTTAAACAACTGCAATGTATTGCGTTCCTTCTGAACTTCCTTTTTGAGCTTTTTTATTGACATAGTCAGGTTGTCTTTGGTATCCTCCATAACTTTTAAACTATCATGCAATTTCCGATTTTCGGATCGTAATTTTCTGGCATCACATTCCGCTTCATTAAGCTGGTTTCTCATTGCCAATGGATCCAAATTCTCTTCCGTTTCCTCCGTAACGTTGAGAAAAATCTTTTCAATAATTTGTTTTTGAGTTGTTCGTGTCCTACATTGAGGACACGTTTTTTGATGTCTAATCCATTCAGCCAAGCACTCGGCATGGAACACATGTCCACAGTTGGTAACGCTGATATCCTTGTTTTTATCAAAGTAATCCGTACATATAACACAAGATCCCTTTAGGGACATCTTTGTCTATTTCTACAGGACAAGCTTTGTGGTTTTTTAGGCCATACGTTTTTTCACAAATTCAAGACCTAATAAAGGCAAAAAGATCGAAACAAAATAGCCACTTATTATTACCAACAAACAATTGTTCATTACGTACAAAAAATACTTGAACAACTTTACCTCACAACGTACAATACAAAACAAATTTAAAGTCGGCTTTACTGCTTGTTGTAAATTATTTTGTAATGGCGCCGATTGTGGCGTTGAGTCCAGTCAACCATGACAATTACTTTTTTAACGAATTTTTGATTCCGGTTTTCTTTAACACTATAACTTAACGATGTACAAGATACTAATAGAATATTTTATTTTAAAATATTTTATCGTTATTTTTTTCCAAAACTTCAATTGATACTATTTTTTAATCTCTATGTCAGGATTTCTATGTCAAAATTTAAACGATTTCTATGTCCGATTGTGCAGCCACGTGAGATTTTGTTTACAATTGTGTGTTAGCGATTGTTAAGTTTTGTTCGGTGGCGTTTCGAATAAAGCAGAGCCGGTATATCGATATAGTGGGCGGCTCTAATCAAAGCCAAGTGTCCGTGCGTTACATTGTGTTTGAATACTTAGCTAGTGTGTTTGCAATTGCATTGTTACATGGATTTTTGAAACTCATGGAATTGAAATGAGCGATTTGTAAACTGTCTTTAATTATCGAATTGTTCATGTTCAAAAGTAAAGAAATCTTATCGACTTTTGGTACGCACATCTACAGACAAGACGTTGATGTGGTTCAGATTGTTAAGTTCAGGGTCGTTATGGAAAGAAAATTTGCCGAGATTACACAAATTTGTGTGGAAGCAAAAACAATTTCCACAAGCAAATTTGCAAAGACTGTATGCCTATCGCTGTTACTCCAACGCTGTTTTAAAAGATGAATTTTCTGAGTACTTGTTATATCTAAAGGCGCTACTAAATGATAACCTTACAACCAAGGAAATGAAGAATGTGTCCCATTTTCCACCCAATCTACTGGCTGAACTTGGTGGACAATCTTCAAATAGCTACATTCAATTACAAAATGTTGTTGAACTCGGTGAAGAGTTTTTACAAAAACAATCAGAGTTGCTTGAGTTACCCCCCCCCCTGGACAATCTTCAAATAGCTACATTCAATTACAAAATGTTGTTGAACTTGGTGAAGAGTTACTACAAAAACAATCAGAGTTGCTTGAGTTGAAGGCATTTGCTGCTGACAATGAGCTGGACGAAGAGATGATTAGTGAAGTTGAATCCGAACAAAATGACCTTAAAAATAGTGTCCAAGATCTACATGAAAATTTAATTGATGTTTTAATTCAGGACCAAGAACTAGAAGATTGTGAAGGTGCTTTACTTGAGGTGATACCAGGAGTTGGTGGTGCAGAAGCTATGCTGTTTGCAAGAGATCTGTTTTCGATGTATGAAAATTTTTGTAACACTCAAGGCTTCGATTGGCAAATTATCACATATAATGAGCACAATTATGGTGGAATTTTAAACGCCAGTGCTGCTGTGTTATCAAGTGACGTGTACAAATTGTTGCGGTATGAAGCTGGAACTCACAGAGTACAACGGGTGCCAGAAACATCTAAAGGTCAGATTCACACTAGTACAGCAACAGTAGCTGTTCTACCAAAACAGGTGCAAGTCCATCAGGAGATTGATATGAAAGACTTAGACATTACTTATTCACGTTCAAGTGGGCCTGGAGGTCAATCAGTCAACACCACCAATTCTGCAGTTCAAATAAACCACAAACCTTCTGGTATCAAAGTTCGATGTGAGGTCACGCGGAACCAGCGTGAAAATTACAGACTTGCCATGATGGAAGTGACGCAGAAGCTTCATAGCAAACTAAAGGCTGAGAAATTAGCTAAAGACACTTCAGTGCGAAGTATGCAAATAAAGCGAAGGGATAGATCCGATAAAATTCGTACTTACAACTTTATGCGGGACCGTGTGACAGATCATAGGATTGCATACAGCATACATGGAATGCAAAGTATACTAAATAATGGATCAAAACTTTTACAATTAATGAAAACTTTGGATGAACACTATGCAAAGGAAACCAAAATGGCAATTCTGAAGGGACTTATAGATGAATATACATTGATTAATAAAGCATCCAACAAGAAAAAGGCAAAATAATGTTTTATAAGTCATAAAACATAAAACATTAAGATAAGAAACCTACAGAAAGTACCAACTGTTTCAATCTACATGGTCTCATCAGTGCAGCTGGTAACAGTATATTGGATAGTGTAACCACATGAAAACATTTCAGTTTGAGTAACATACTGAAAAGCCATGCATCACCAATTTTGTTCTATGCTACAACTGGTCAATACAGCTAACATTCTTTCATCCGCAGCACTGATGAGACTTTAAAGGTCAAAATATAGTGCACTTTTTGCCACTTACTTTACAAGGCAATTATTTTTGTGAAAATTTGTCATCCTTTTATATGCTTTCATGAACTTATTATTTCCTACATGCAAATATATACTGTGTTTAGCACATCGGTGAGTTGAATGCCCGCAAAAAAAAGAGAGAACAATTCAAAAAAGTTGATTCACCGGTGTTGTCTGTATTATTTTATATACTTGTGTGAAAAAAATGATTTTTGATCCTAATTTATAGGTTTGAAGATCTGTAAACTGATTAAGGCTGGTGAATCATGACTGTGGAAGCACCTGCAGAGGATTCTGCTATGCAGATTGCAGGCTCAGTAGAAGCCAAATTTGCACAACGGTTGGCAGCAAATGAAAAGAAACGAAGAGATCGTGCCTTTAAAAAGCTTAAACAGTATTTAATGGCAAGATCAGCAAGACCAGATGGTGGATTTGTAAGGTAATGGCTGCATTAATATTAAAATTTGGGAATATAATTCAACTTTAGCATTATAGTGTCCAGTATAACTTCAGTTATGTATTAAAAGGCTGGAACGGTTTAGGTCAGTGATTCTTAACCTGTACGTAATTATATACTCTTCAAAAAGGAAAAATTAACATGGGGGCTACATGTGCCCCAAAGGGTTTTTTGGCCCATGAAGTACTTGTAAATTCAAAAAAGGAAAATAACATAGGCCGATGTAGTACTAAGAAAAGCGAACCAAGAAAATGTGTTTTACTAAGGGCTGAATTTCATGTCCATCCAGCGAGTTAATGATATTTAAACTCCTTAGTAATGATACCTAGACACTAATGAAATGTTTTTTGTTTGGAAGAGAAGGTAAAGGCTTATGCTGGTTCTAATGACTTATTTTGTGTCCCTATGTGTCCTCAACCTAAATAAAATACACACATTCAATTTTACTACTCATTATTATGTTGTTTTGAAGTTTAAGGCTTATTTGAGTTTTTTCTGATTTACATAAAGATTACATTTATGTGTTTTTCTTAGGGATGAGCTGATAAAAATCTGGAAAGGCTTGTTCTACTGCATGTGGATGTCAGATAAACCTCTAATTCAGGAAGAACTAGCGAAAGGGATTGCTGGCATTCTTCCACAGTATGTGACTTTCTTTAATTATAGTGTCACTATACTTTGTACAGTTTATCAGCATGTGTGCTAGTGATGGGACCAGACCAAGTTTTGAAGCGAGTCGATACCGAGTACGATTACCGAGTACTTAAGTGTAGTGTTGTACTTAGTTGTATATCACTGGCTAATTTATCTACCATGGTGGTCGGGGGGCACACACACATGCCGAAAAGTGTAATCTCTACGTGATAGCGAAAAAGATATATATACATAAACTGGCAGAACTTTTTTCCAATTTTGTGCTGTCCGAAGCAAATTTGGCTTTAGTTGCCCATATTCTTATGGTGTAAATCGGCCTTCGGTACTCGCATGTTGGCATCGAAAACTGAGACAAAATATTTCGATACCTAGTACGAGTATCGATACCACTGAAACCGTTCGATACTGAGTACCGGGTACTCATCCCATCACTAATGTGTGCAATTTGTAAAGAGTCTACAGTCTTGCCTTTGTCATGCAACATTTATCTTGATACCGAACACAAGTGACTGGCATCCTCAATTTACTGAATTGGTCAAAAATGGTTAAATGGCACCTATGTTTACAGTAGCATGTGTTGTGCTTTATTTGTAAATCCAACGCAACTAGTTCTAATTGAAATACAAAACGAAAATTTTATTTTAATTTTTTATAAAATCTACAATAAACAATAAACTAATTTGCCCATATGTTATCTTAATTCTATAACCTTTTTTTCTGTGTGTATTTGTGTAAAAGGGTTAAAATAGGTATTAGGCAATTGGTAATTATTTGCAGCCATGAACTGTAATGCTAAAATAAGTTACATGTTGAAAAAAGACCCCCCCCCCATCTTAATTCTATAACCTTTTTTTCTGTGTGTATTTGTGTAAAAGGGTAAAAATAGGTATTAGGCAATTGGTAATTATTTGCAGCCATCAACTGTAATGCTAAAATAAGTTACATGTTGAAAAAAGAGATTAAACTTTTTTTCTATTGTGGTTCGATGGTAAGGCCTTTAGACTTAAAAGTTTTGTGCAACCTATATTATTACACATTTTACATTACACAAAAGTAAGGTGAATCTTGACATATATACTGTACAAAACTTTTGTAGATTACGCAACATAAAGACATCAATGATGTATTTTGATACATTTTTGGAAACAATGCACCGTGAATGGCGTGGAATTGATCGTCTGCGAATGGATAAATTTTATCTTCTTTGTCGGTTTCTACTTCAAAACATGTTCCAATGCTTGAAGGACAATCAGTGGGAAAAAGGTTTTGTGCATTTATGACTTTATTTCTAATCGCCATGGTGTGTTTTTAATTTGGCCCATGTGGAAGAAATATTTTTATGGTAACATGTGTATTAGAGTACAGCATACCAATAGAGCAGTGGTCCAGTGTCAATTCATGCAAAATTTTCTACTTGGGGCCAACATATAGTGGCAAAATAATTCAATACTTCTAATTCAATCAGCTTTATGATAACTATTGAGTTGTTAAAATTTGTGTCCACCAAATGTGTGTTATTATATTTAAAGAAACTCTGCAAAATACTGGTTCCAACCATAAAAAAGTTTGCCAAACACATGAATAAAAAAACTATTTTTTAGTCAAAATAAACTTGCTGTTAAACAACCCCCTGCAAAAACGTCCAACAAGCAATACACAAACACATGTAATACATGTTCTATTGCCCTTATCACACTATTACAACACAGACTCCTACCCAGCAACACACATACAAAAACGTTTTACACTTGGGGGGTAGGAGGGTAAATACTGGGGTTATAAAGTCAAACGAAGCAGAGGGCACATCTACATGACCATATCTACCGTCTGTGAAGGTTTCATCCAAATCCACCTGGACAAACTTACCCAGAGAAAAAAGATAAAAACAAAAAACTGAGTGAAATTTGTACATGTTTTTCACAAATGGGTAAAGTAAAGTTAAGTTAGCTCCGTAAATCGATGTACCACAGCCCATTTTCTTCAATAATATATTGAAAAGATTTGGAGGGAAACTGGAACACTCCTTACGAAACATTGTACAGAGCTTGTCATACTAAAATTTAATAAAGTTTGAGGTTTTGTTTGTTTGCAGGGCTGATTGAATGGGCGACTGGAATTTTGAAAAGCGGTCCACTTAGTGCACTTGCTCCGGGTCCAAGTAAAACCACTGGTCCACCGCTGGGACTCCGCTATCATATTATCGATATTTATTTGGAAGAATTATCATCAACAGCAGATGACCAACTTACATCAACCAAAGTAAATTGATTGGTTTGACTTTTGATTCAGTTATAAGCCCCACAAGAAAAATCTACATGATGACATTGTTTTTAGGGGGCAGACATTTTGTTGTCGTTATTTAGTTTTGTAGTATGTTTGTCACAGTTGTCAGTGATTGTATCAATACTTTCTAACTTAATGGGCAGGTCACCCAAAAAATAACTTTCACATTATAACTTTACATTTTGGACTTAAGCTTACCTATACCGTATCATAACATCAGGTAAAACCTAATGGCAGTTTACCAAAAGTAACCTATTTAGAATTTTTTTTTATGAATACATGATAAAAGAAACTAAACAATAATGGTATTTGGTGTTTCGCCTGTAAGCTTGTAACAAAAGATTGTGTTATAGGTAAATCTTCTGTTAACTCCAATTGTGCAGTTGGTTTGTTCCACACCTGTACAAGATTTAAGAGACAGGGCATTGGAAAAAGTCTTTCAGGTAAAAAAAATTGTGTTAATGTTCAATTTTGTCACAAATTGCAATGTATATACTTTCCTTATAGGCTACAAATAACAGACCAAACCTTTTTCTTAAAATATACATTTTTTAATATTCTGTATATTTTTTTTAATTTTTGTAAGTATCACTACAGATTGACATTTACTTAGGTTTGATGAGAGAAAGTTAAGTTGCAGACATAACATGATTAGGTTTGTGAACTATAATCGATCTAATACTTTTTTGAATCAAGACATTTACTCTCACTTTACAAAATCATTATTTAAAGCTGCAAAAAAAATTTGCAGAGTAAGCTGCAGACAATACACACTGCCTGTTAAGTCTCATCAGTGCAGAATTTAAAAATATTTATGCAACTGGAACATTTATCATATAAATAAGATGTTCAACTGACAATACAATTGGTTTATATCACCCCCTTTCTTACCATTCAATTTAGAATCAGATGTTAGGTTAGTCAGTTGGGGTGGATGTTTAATGCTTATTGACAAACTCTTCACAAAAGCTGGATATTTTGTAAACTACATACTTTGAAAACGATTGTTTTAATTGTTGTGTTTTTTTGCATATTTTCCCTTTTATTTTTACAGGAAATTATTGACCAATCAGAGCCAGCACAAAAACTGGTCAATGAACTAAATGAAGTTGATGATGATGACATTGAAGAACCGATACTAAATTTTGATTATTCGTCAATTGCGGATTTGTTGTTTGAAACGGCAAATCATAAATCTTCACTTCCGAGGAATAGGAAAAAGGTAAATTGACCTGTCTTCGAATGAACAACATTTTTCAGCCAATATATAAGCGATTGCTGCCAGGCATAATATCCCCCCCCCCACTAAATTTTGATTATTCGTCAATTGCGGATTTGTTGTTTGAAACGGCTAATCATAAAACTTCACTTCCGAGGAACAGGAAAAAGGTAAAATTGGCTTAACTTTTATTGAACAGCATTTTTTTGGCCAACGTTAAAATGTTCTGCTTGTTGGTTTATTATCTTCAACCAGTGGTGGGATTTAATTTTTTTGTCAGCCGGTATCCCCCCCCCCCAGTTTATAGAGCTCTTCTGGCAAACATTTGTAAACTTGATTTTTCAGCCAAACTGCAAATGGTCTGCTTGGTGACTTATTATTTTTGACCTAATTTGCAATTCATGTTTAATTTAGGTTTACGTAATTGTCAAAAAACTTCGCGGCATCGCTGAAGGTCAAATGCCATTAGATGACCTTCCTGATATTCTGCCTGATGAAGATTATAACTCCAAGCAACTGGAAGAAAATATGCTGAAGGATTTAGCCACACAATTAGAGGATGAACACAGGTAGACTGAACAATTAATGGGATATATACTTATATGGGGAAAACTGACTGTTCTAGAATAGGGTATACTTGTTGCTGACTACTTGTTTCCTCTACCCCCCCCCCAAACTACGCGGCATCGCTGAAGGTCAAATGCCATTGGATGACCTTCCTGATATTCTGCCTGATGAAGACTATAACTCCAAGCAATTAGAGGAAAATATACTGAAGGATTTAGCCACACAATTGGAGGATGAACACAGGTAGACTGAACAATTAATGGGATACTTATATGGGGAAACTGACTGTTCTAGAATAGGGTATGCTTGTTGCTGACTACTTGTTTCCTCTGCATATCTGGTACTTGTCAAAAAAACTGAATGTCAAAAACATAAATCACTGTAATCATTATTTTTCTCCGATATATGAAACAAACTCCCTTTTCTTTGAAATTTTCTAATTTTGGTTTTGAACATAGTTTAATATATTCAGTTGTACATAGATAAATATATAAATTGCTATAATTGTTTTTCTGATATAAAGAAAGAAGTACAACAATGCTTTTATCATTGAAATTTTCTGACCTTAATTTTGACTTCTACACAGTATAATAAAACATTTATAAGCCCAAAGTCCAAAAAGTTCTTGACAGAGGTTTTTACTCATATTTTGGTGATATTAAGTTTCTCACTCTGGTATTCTCTTGTGCAAACTTGTTCTTATGATGCTTCATATATTTTATTTTAGCACTGGAGTAATGGAAAAGAAACAACATAGAAAAACTAAAAAGAAAGCTGCAAACGTTGATGATTCGATATGTGAGGCGGATGTCAATGAAGTGTTTGATACTATTGTTACAGCAGGTAACAGCATCACTAAAAATAAAATAAAATATTCCTATTAATTCCGTCATCAATCTTTCACTTTGGCTTACTTAACCCCCCCCCCAAGTGTTTGATACTATTGTTACAGCAGGTAACAGCATCACTAAAAATATAAAAAAATATTCCTATTAATTCCGTCATCAATCTTTCACTGAGTTAAGTAAACGTTTTTACAAGTTTTTAGCCACCTCAGGAAACAAAAATATTTATGTATCTCTGCCCTGATTCAATTACACAGTATATTTATTAAGTTTAAGCAAGTAGCAATTCTGGTTTATAAGATTCCTCAGTTGCAGAACATTACCAAATTGTCGTAATATTCTAGAACAGTGTTTTTCTACATCTCCAATATACCTTTATAATCGATGCTGTGATCCCCCCCCCCCCAAACGTTTTTACAAGTTTTTAGCCACCTCAGGAAACAAAAATATTTATATATCTTTGCCCTAATTCAATTACACAGTATGTTTATTATATTGCAAGTAGCAATGCTAATCATTTTAATAAGATTTCTAAGCTTAGCAGTACTTTTCCAAATTTTTGTAATATCTAGAACAGTGTTTTTTCAAAGTATTTCTCAATTATACATCTTTATAACCAATGCTGTAAGCACTTTTATGGTTGATTTAACAATTAAGGACCTTTTTGGCTAGTTACTGACATAAAATAAAAATGCTAAGCTACAAAAAATAAAATTTGCAATGGGATTTTTCAAGGAGAATAAAAGTGTTCTGAATTGGTAGTACATGTATACACCCAGTGGTTGAATTCAATTTTTTTTGTCAGTCGGCTCTACCACAAAAGTCATATTTTTCAGCTGGTTCTGTTAAAAAATCCATTGACTGCAACCAGTTATGCTAACCGGTTGGCTGATCTCATAAAAACATAATTCTATAGAACCGGTGCGAACAAGGTGAATCCCACCACTGTATACACCCATGTTACAGTGCACCATGGGTTTCACCGTGTTTTTTTGTTGCAGAGCACTATTCTAAAATAAAGTCTAACTTGGAACAGTCATTAAAATGAAATACGGGTGGTTATAGTTTGGTGTATAGAAATGTTTTTACAATAGTTTATGTTAATTGGAATGAGGAGACACTCATTAAAATAGCTAACATTAATACCTTATGCTTGTTTAGATTATAGGTTACTAACCATGTAATTTTATCATTTAGAGGCAAATGCAAACACCAATGGAGTTCAACCAAACATTGGTGAGTCGAAAAAGAAGAAAAAACAAAGGAAAAAATCAAAGTCACAAATTGCAAACATGGAAAACAACAAAAAGACTGATTCAGATGAAGATATGAAAGCTGTGATTGCTGGAAGCTCCCCTGATCTTAATGACAGTGTATTTGATGTTCCTGAAGTAGACAGCACAATGCTAGAGCTAAATGCTGGCCAGAAGTCATTGGAAAGGAAGCGAAAGACAAAAAGTGATAAAGTTAAGCAGCTGAAACGTCAAAAACTGCTTGAAAAATTGTCCAATGACTCTTCTAGTAATGATGAAAATATTGACAACGCTTTAACAACCATAAGTCCTCCACTAAATAATAGTGTAAAACCTAAACCTGCATTAAAGTCTGAGGAAATTCCAGAAGTAGAAAAATTTGCTGATTTTATGACATCACCAGCAAAACCTGTGACCTCATCGTTTCTGCGAGTTGCTGCGTCGAAAATTGATAAAAAACAAAAGGAGAAGTCTAAAGGAATTAAGAGAAAAAGCTTACCTGCAACTTCTCAACATTCAACAAAACGAGTTTCGTTTGAAATGTCTAAAATACAGGTAAAGGATGTGTCCAAAACCAACCCCCCCAAAAAATAAAGCAGTTGAAATGGGTATAGGCAATAATGCAAACTATACATTTAACCAGGGTTGCAGAGTCAAAGGTTTTACAAAGAGTCTGACTTTTTTTAATTTAAGGAGTCAGAGCCATTTTTTATATCCTTTTAGTCAGAGTCATTTTTTTTTATAACTCCCAAAGCCCAATATACAATGTTATTACAAATGCTATAAAAATGCTCCATGTGGCGAATGGGCCTCCCAAGACATATGCCGTTGTAAACACCACAAAAATTAACTAAGGTGCATTGGAAAGCCAAAATTTTTACCATTTAAAACAAATGGCAACCTTGGAGTCAGAATTCACAATTACTAGAAGCCATAAAATATCGTAGGAATCAAGAGTGACATTACAGTACTACCAGAAGTTTGAATTATTGAATATGCAACTGTGCATTTAACAAATCTGTTTGATGAGTTTAACATCAGTGGCCGAAATTATTCGCTTAACGTTTATGATTTCTTTGCAATTAACAAACCATGTTTCCCATGGATATTCTACTGAATTTTGATGCCAATAAACATGTGCATTTTTATGCACAATCTATTACCCACGTTCGACATTTTTACATTCACATTTAAATTTACTTTTTGTTGTTTAAAAATACCATTAAAAATTCTGTGTTTTTGTTTAACATTTAGGTGCAACCTTTTCGCAAAAACGATCGCTCATCAGCGGTCAGTCCATCACCCTCTTCCAAACCATTTGATCCAAACAAGACACCAGATTTTGGGTTGCTTAAACAACGAAAGAAATACTCTTTGGGGACACCTAAGGTTGGAAATATCAGGAAAAAGGCCTCTGACTTTTTCTAACTTGATTCCATTGTCATAAAGTACTGACAAGTGCCAATAAATGGTTTTGAGACACAGACATTTTGTTTTGTGTATTTAAGGAAATAGAAATGAAACAAAAGCATTGTTTCAATAAGGAATCTAATAGTCTATAACCCCCCCCCCAACTTGATTCCATTGTCATAAAGTACTGACAAGTGCCAATAAATGGTTCTGAGACACACACATTTTGTTTTGTGTATTTAAGGAAAGAGAAATGAAACAAAAGCATTGTAGCAATAAGGAATCTAATAATCTATAGAGCTGTGGTTACCAATTTGTGATACAGTGTACCAAAGCCAAGTAGGAGTCACACCAGAACATTTGGTACTTATATATTAACGTCAAATTTAAAAAATGAAAAATTATGTGAGGACATTTTGAAAAGGTAAAATGGTATCTTGTATATGTTTGTAGAACTTTGCAATTTTGAACTTGCAACTATTAATAAGCAAGTTATATTTATCCCAGCAAATGTTTGTAATTTTTAACAACAAAAAAGTGGAAATCTTTTCCCCCCCCCCTGTAGAACTTTGCAATTTTGAACTTGCAACTATTAATAAGCAAGTTATGTTTATCCCAGCGAATGTTTGTAATTTTTAACAACAAAAAAGTGGAAATCTTTGTTTAGAAATAAAGTTTTAGCATTATCTCTGCAAGAGGTACAAAGAATAGGACTACAACTTAAATAGAAACAAACAAAAAAATTGAAAAAAAGGCCTAATTGGAATTGTACAGGCCAGTAGTTTTCAAATGCAAGGTCCATTATCATAAGAGTTTCTGGTTCACAGCTTCGCGCTGCAATGTTTTCTTCGCCCCCCCCCCCAGTAGTTTTCAAATGCAAGGTCCATTATCATAAGAGTTTCTGGTTCATGGCTTCACGCTGCAATGTTTTCTTCTGCATGTTGTTGTACAGATTTTCACGTGTTTTCTTTCACCAGTTTATATTTTCCCTGTTCAATTGTCAATAAGCCACTCTGGACTTTTGCATTCAATAGATGTCGCAGCTGTCCGCTTTCGATCTGCAGATATGTTAGGAATGTTACACCAACAGGAAAAATGCAGTTGGCAATTTTAGTTGGAATTTTGCCATTAATGTAATGCAAGATTATGTGGAGTTTAAGTAAATTTGGTCATGCAAGTTAAGAAAATTAAACATGGAAACATTTTCATACACCAGAAGTGGGTCAACCCATTACTTGCACAGTTGGTGCTGACAATGTGTGCATTTATAATATTTCGAATAATAATAGTTTTTTACATCAGAAGTTAAATACCTCTAANCGGCCCAACTTTGGGTCGCGACCCATAGGTTGGGAACCACTGCTCTAAGTAACACCTACACAAAAAACTACTCTAAAAGTTAAAAACATATTGTACATAATAACAAGGTAACTGCCATCATAATTTAAACCTAGCCACATAATAACACTACCCGCTTTACAAAACACCTTTTCCTATTTTTACTTCTTCTATTACTTTTTTACATTGTCTGGTGATGGATTTAACAGCTAACAAATACCTGCATGTCAGCATCGTGCATTGCAAACATCTGCAACATCTTATGGATTCGTTCAAGTGGAAGCGATTCAAAATTCTTCAACATTCCTTGCACATAATTCCAGAACAACTGCAAAGAACAAATCGACTTTACAATCATTATTATTTACCGAGCATATATGTTTTAGTGTAAGGTTGGGTCAAAAATTTTTCTTGTCCACGATGTAATTATTTCAACATTGTTTTGGTTACTATGCTGTGCACAACCAGTGTCAATAAGGATTGGGATTAGTTTACCTGATTATGACCTGAGCATTAAATTGCATATTCATGTCCTGCTAACAAACGAAACTAGTGTTCGAAAGGGGAAGAACAAAAATGACTGTTGTTTATTAGCGTTAGATGGTGGAAAAAAGCATACTTCTTTGGCCTGTTTAGCTTAATACATCGCTCGTGACGTAAGGGACCTTGGAAAGCTACAAAACTAGCGTGGAATAGGGAATGGTTGTGACGTCACAATGCACCGAGTGTGCTCAGCCAAGCACCGAGCATTAACATGAGATGCGACCAAACACAACATTTTCTGTTTTGGCCCAACAACAGTTTTTAAAAATTGCCTGATACATTATGTCAGGGGTGTCCAAACTTTTTTAATGGGGGCTAATTTTTACCAAGTGAAGACGCCCGCGGGCCAACGTTTTTTACCCCCCCCCCAACACAAATATACGGGATTTAAGAAATTGTGGGATTTTGTTGCGTCAGCACGACGTACACTTCCTTTTTACCGTGAAATAAAGTTCCATGGAAGGCTTTTACGTGAAGTCGCAAGTCGCAAGTCGCCAAATCCAAAAAAACTAATCCGGACGATGGCGGGCCATACGCAACACAATTTGAAAAAAACACAGCTGCGGGCCACGTGAAATGCCGCCGCGGGCCGCACTTTGGACACCCCTGCAGTATGTCATTTACCACCACAAAACCAATCTTATTTGTGAAATTTACAATTTAATTTGTTCATTCTCACCTTTGAACTTGTACATTGCATTTAGGAACATAAGTTAGTGATATATTTGACTTTATCATGTACACTCTATTACAGTGGTTCCGAAACTGTGGGCCATGGCCCAGTACTGGGCCACCAAGACATTTTCAATGGGCCACAGAGCCATTTGAACAGATTCTACTGTTTTGTTATACTGTAGATATTATGCTCTTTGTTTTGAAAAACATAATATTTGCAAAGAATTCCGAATCTTGTAGCCAAATTTCAGGAGCATGTATCTCATTAAAATAAATTGGTAGAAACCATTTCCCTGTCTTTGAGTTCCCCCCCCCCCATTAAATAGACATTTGGGCCACAGACCAAAAAAGTGTGGGAACCCCTGCTCTATTACCTGTTCATCTTTTTCTCTCTTATCTTTTTCTGTATCCGAGTTCACCCCATCTTCTTCCTCTTCTTCGCAACCTCCAGCAATCCTGGATGCGACGGAGGATGAAGTTGGACCACCAGATGTGGAACTCTCTTTTAACTCTACAATCTCATATGTGTCTGGTTTGGATTCACTAATATCACACAAAAAATGTTAGTTCTTATCAACTAGAGGCAGTGGTGGGATTCAAATTTTTTGTCAGCCAGTTCTACCACAAAAATCTCACAAAAGTCATATTTTGCAGCGGTTCTATCACAAAAGTCATATTTTTCAGGGATTCAAATTTTTTGTCAGCCGGTTCTATCACAAAAGTCATTTTTTCAGTCGGTTCTGTTACAAAAAGCGGTTCTATCACAAAAGTCATATTTTTCAGCCGGTTCTGCTACAAAAAGTCAATTGACAGTAACCAGTAATGCTAACCGGTTTGCTGATCTCATAAAATTTCGTGAGATGGTTCTATAGAACAGGTGCTAACCGGCTGAATCCCACTAGATATGCACCTAATCAGAAACAGAAGGTTCTACACAACATAGTACTTGTGTTTTTTATTGTTTTAGTTCTCTGTTGTTTAAAGTTGCTGGCCTGCCAATGAATTACTGCCTCTTTCTCTAAGTAAAAAACGATAATTTTTTAAAAACAATACTAATTGATGCGATTTTAGTTACGATGCAGTTTTAAAGATTGTTTGATACCCTTTTAAGCAGAAAATACCTGTTTTACTCTTTTAATTTCTGTTCGTAAAAGATTCAGTTTGGCAAACTGAATATTCAGTAAACGACTATTACAAACGGCAAGAAAAACAATCAATTGACTTTTTGATTTATTTTTTTGATTTAACAATAATACAATTATTTATGGAAAAAGATAATTGTTTATTGTTGTTTATCAGAACAATATTAAGGAAAGAAGCTTCCGAATTTTTTTGCCTACTTTATTACTCCTTGCTGGATCCAAAATCCCATTTTTCTTCGCAAAACTGTTGGTGGAATTTTTAAAGTATCACTTAACTCTATAAGGGTCTGAGATTCTGGAAAAACACAATGATATTGTCATGTTTACAAGTTAGGTAGTATTTTATCCAACAGAATACCTAGCCTGGGGTACTGTAGGTTTAAACAGTTCACTTCACTCTGGTCATGTCTATTTATGGTTTACAAACAGTTTTGTCACATTGAGCAAAATATTGTATTTAAAAATGCTTTTTACTGGTACAAGGCACTATTTTGAGTCTAAAAAGTGGCAAACTTCATCCTAAAGTGTAGAGCAGGGGTGGGCAACCTGCGGCCCGCGGGCCAAATGTGGCCCTTCATTAAAGGTTGTGCGGCCCGCAGAGACGCTTGGATTTAAAATGTACTGGCAAACGAGTCCAACTGTTATATATTTTTGAGCAGATTAATGCGCCTAATGCTAGTTTTCTGTGATCTGGCAATATGTGGCAAGAATCAAGTGTGAATTTTGCTTGTATTTAAGCATATTTGGTATGCAACAAAGTAAAATGCCTAGTGTTGTTCACAGGTGCGGCCCGCGATCTAATTTTGGCAATTGTAATTGGCCCCACAGTAAAAAAGGTTGCCCACCCCTGGTGTAGAGTAACTTATTTCATTAATTCAGCACAACAACATACACAATTTATAACATCACTCAAAAAAAAAAGTTCTGGAACTATATGTGACATAGAAATTCTTGAATAGGATTGTTTTGGGGTTTACCTTTTTCTTGAAAATGATAGATGATTGAAGCTTGCAATGGTTGAACTTTCAGGTTGATTGTTCGATGTTTAAATTCAAGGTCAATGTCAACCAAGCCAACAGCATGTATGCATTTTAATGACCTTGATGCCTGTAAAGTGTTAAATACATAACGTTATTATTTTTAGATAATCCAGTTTAATGTTGAAAAGAATTTGTTTCAATTTGATATACAGTAGTGTAAAATACCCTGTATGTGTCCAAACTTTGCAAGTTACAAAAATTGGTTAAGATTTTGTAATTGCAGATAGAATGGATTTAACGCAAAAGTGGTGTGCCTTAACCAATAATCTTGAGCGGCATTGCTCCAACCCAGAAAACACTGTGAGGCAATAAAAAATAATCTATTAAGGGATCAGTAAGCATAAGCATTTAGTCCAGTGGTTCTCAACCTTTTTTTAGTACCTTTTTTTTTGTTTTTTTTTAGTTGTCAGGGCCAAAAGTGTGTAAGGAGTCGCAAAAAAGAATGCAACAAACAACAAGAATCTGAAAGGCTACTTTTTGTTAATAACACTTCACTGCAGAAAGAATACTGACTTATAAGACAAACATTTCAGACATAAAGTTTTTGCTGTTATAACAGCAAGTCATATATGACTTACAAAATTAAATTGTAATTGCCTGCAAAATAAGCAGTTGGGAGCTACATGCGGCCCTGAGAGCCGCAGTTGAGAATTACTGATTTAGACATTGTCCATCCACCAAGGACAAGGACACAAATGAAAAAAGCAAACAAATGTATTATTGTGAGCAAAGCTTTATTGTTACCTTGAGACTTTCAAAGCCTTTGCAGAAGGAATCAAGTGATTCTGTGACGGGTTTGGGAAGCTCGAACTCTTGGTTAGGGATGTCAGGCCAAAATTGTGATGACACAATCATTGGCCGAACTTCAATAGGAGGCTTTATGACAAACATCGCATTAATAATCAAAAGCAGAATGGGTGTTTGTACATTAAAATTTGGTTAAGGATTGGGTATATTATATTTTCATTAGAATTTTATTCAATTTACACATGGAACAGTCATTAGTATGAATATTGTTGATGTGACATCTGGAAAAATTGCGGCGAACCACTTGGTAACTTGAAAAAGGGTATTACTTTTTTGCCTTATTACTAAACTGTTCACAACATTTACATGTTTTACAAAAAAAGACAGAATTAAAACCGTAAAAAAGTGACCAATCAATTATGACAAAGGATTATCAATCAAGCAAATTTTACATTACCTCTGTATTTTCCTTTTTAAGAAACTCATCTTTAACATAAGAGTTAATTCTTTTGCTGTCTGCAACATCCTAAAAAAAGTTATGCCTGTTAAAACAGTTTTAGATATATCTTTGAGAAAAACACAACCTTTAGCATAACTTCACACTTATTCATGTCATCTTCGCCGAATCGCATCTTCAGAAGTTCAAGATTTCGAATTTCTGCTGACTCATTTTTCTCAGTGTACCAGGTTTGCAAAAGTCGCTTACTCAGCAGTTTCTAAAAAATATGAAAAAATGACTGACAAACAAGAATTCTACACTGAATTGAGTTGAGATTATTTTTACTTGATTGATGAAATCTTAGCAGCAGAATTGTATTAGAACAAGCACCAAGCCTGGAAGAGTATCCTTCTGAATTTATAAACAAGTGCACAACAAACCTGATATTCTTTGATGAACTTTTCTCTACTTCCATACATTCGGATAAACAGAGTAACAATGTCCGATGTTCTTGATGACTTGTCTGCCTTGTCTAAAATGTAACTTATGTATATTGGTGGTTTGTAATATTTTCAGGGGTCAAAGCAAGTTTCAAAATGTTAATTTTTCTGGTGACCTGATACAAAGTTAAAACTTGATAGTGATACCTTTAACTTTACATAATTTTCTCATGTTTTTATTATTTTTAGTTATTGTACTAGCAAAAGTGGTAATGATTTTCATATAAGTTTAATGAGAAAAGCGAGAAATATGGCCATGAGACTGTTTCAAACAACACTTATTGTTGTGCAATACATTGTACATAAAGTCAAGTCTTGTCCTTTAGGTTTTGTACAAAAAAAACTCTTGATTAAGCTCACGAGTTACGGTACCTATATTAAACCGAAAAAATTAAAAATATACAAACAACAAATTTTACTGGGGTCAGCTTCTCGTGGGTCTGGGAGCCAATCTTCTGGACACTTGGTGGCACTTTCATTACAGGAGATTCCATTATTAGGTTCCTGACGTTTTGCCAACTCAGCTGCCAAATCATTGCTTCCGTCATCTCCAAGCAATCCTTGCATTATCATTCGAACTGCATCTTCTCGTTGTCTGTAAAAAATAAATGACATTTGTTTCCATAATTTTGGCTGTTTTGCAAAGAAATATTAGAGCCAAAGACCATAAAAAGTATTTTTGAAACAACAAATACTAAGTGATTAAGGTGTGTTATATGAAATTGTTGCTTGGCTTAAGTCAGTGGTACCTTTTTTAACGAATTCCTCTCTTAACAATTCAAAACATTTTCATTCCTCCCTAATACTAAATACTAGATACTAAACCATACTAAGATAATTTAAAACTGAGTATTTTAACAACTTCACAGGTCATATTCCTAGAGCATAAGTGCCTATTTACAAACCACATGTAAAAATTGGAGTAAATTCCTCCCCTCCCAAGTTTTAAAATTTCTTCCTTGCGTGGAATTCCCCCTTAGTTGGGAACCATTGGTTGAGGTGATGGTAATAAAAATTATATACAGGCAAATCCAAATAGTGACATCTCAAATTGCCTAACTTTTTTTATGCAGTTAACAGGTATGTGATTAACCAGATTTGTATATTGTTGCAACTTAAAATTCAACTGACCCCCCCCCCCACTGCGGGCCGGATGAGTGATAACAATGATTCGCGCGGGCCGCATAGTTTATGTCCTAGCCAGCGAGGCAATATGTATAGGGACGCCAAGATATGGTCTTTCTACAATCCCATTCAAAAACTGGTCTTGCGACTGTTAAAACTGTATAATTAGTCTCATCTTACGAGCAATGCTTGTAAATTACGCCACAAGTGCCCCCCCCCCCCACTGGCTTTGGGTTAATCCTGGGCGTTAAAATCCTATGAAACTCGGTAGTATCATTTCTGAATATCCCCACAGATAAACTTTTGTAAGTAGATTAACTTCCAATTTTACAAAGTTATTAATACAATTTGGCACCCTAAAAAATGTGGTCGCGGGCTGGATGAAATGACCTCGCGGGCCGGATCCGGCCTGTGGGCCTTAGTTTGGTGACCCCTGATTTAGGTGATGGTAATAAAAATTATATACAGGCAAATCCAGTTAGTGACATCTCAAATTGCCTAACTTTTTTATGCAATTAACAGATATGTGATTAAACAGATTTGTACATTGTAGCAACAGAAAAATCAACTGACGTTAGATAAGTTGTGTATGGTTCAAGCACCATCTCCATCATAACTCCAGTGGGGTCAAGTTCTCGAAGTGCTTTTACTGCACTGATGTACACCGATATTATGTTTTGAGTACTGACACCTGAAAAATTAAAAAAATGTGTGATAAATCTATTTACAACCAGATTGCATTATCACAAATAGTAGTTTTTAGCTCAAAAAACGTTTACAACAGTGCACACTGTTTTGACCTCATCAGTGCAGCTGGTAACAAGACATTAGCTGTGCAGGCTAGTATAGCCAGGCTACGGCACTCCAGTTTTTTGGGACTTGCAGGATAAAAGCCAAAAACACAACTGGATTTACAATAACCAAGTAGCTTATAGGTCGAAACTGTGTGTACTTTCTGTACCAGCTTATCATTGTATTGCCACATTAATTTGTATTGGTGATGACATTTTATTTAAAACACACAACTTCACTTTTGAGGGGACATTGAAAAAAGGGACATTCATCATTTGTGTTTTGATAAAGACAAATACATAAATAGAGCTTATTTCATGGAAAATGAATTTGTTTGATCAATCACAGCACCTACCAGGATGTAAAACGCGACCCCCCCCCCCTGATAAAGACAAATACATAAATAGAGCTTATTTCATGGAAAATGAATTATTTGATCCACAGCACCTACCAGGATGTAAAACGCGATTACTGAAATCCGACTTCAGACTCTCAATAAGTCGGGGTCGTAACCTGGTGTGTTGTAAACAAATTCGAAGGTCACTTAGAACAGGAGAACTTTCTGGGAAATCTGAAAACAAACATGATTAGAAAGCTGTAATATGTTTTAGGTTCGCTTTAAATATGATCATCATAAATAATGCTATCGGTCATGCCAAAATAAGTATTACTGTCTCCTATATGATGATACAATCACTCTTGCTATCTAAAAATGTTAACTTCATTCTGCTTTTAGGACATATGTTATACAATGGCCAAAACATACTCCAAAGAACATGGCATCCATGAAAAAGGAAAGCTAAACCTAAAGCACGACCCAAAATGCTTAAGATGGTATATGGTCAATGTTAAAATTAAACGAAGAAAGTTAATTATGAACACATACCTGTGATAATGTTGAGCATTTCTCTTATTCTTAGTTTTGTGTATGATGTGTAGAGAAAATGCAGCAGTGTTTGTCTCCACGACTTTCGATTGTAGTTTTTACCAAAAAGTCCATCAAGCCATTTCATAACTTGACTCTGCAACCACTGAATAGAAATAACCAAAACTAACATGTGAAAAAATATTTAAAGTATTAAAAAAAAATATTTAGTTAGAAAAAAATTGACTCATAAACAAAAATATATAATGCCCTGAAGAGATGTAGAACAAGTGATACACAAAAAGGAAAGTCTGTGAATATGCCTGGAAACAACAGAATATTAACAAAAAGATACATATAGTTAGTCTGTTCCAATATTACAGTTTCTGCAAATATTATAGAATTTGTACTGAATACCTTCATTGTTTTGAAAGTACCTGCACGTAACTTAAAAAGGTTGCAACAAAATAAGTGTATGGGTTAACATACAGGTGCAAACAATTAAGCAAACATTTTTTAATAACTGTCTCTATTTACTCCTACATTTTCAAGTTGGCCATCCTTCTCGTCAACCCAGTGTTGTTCAAATTCCCCACTGCAAGTTTTAACAATGTAACGATCAATCTCCGTTTCCAACATTGACATCAGAGGCAACTCACAGAATTTGTTCATTAAATCCAAGGCTGGGCTACAACAGTAATAAATATATTATGGCAAAAGTTATTTATCTGTGTTTTTTCTTGCAAATTTAATAAATTTTCTTGTGACCAGTTGGCCAAATGCTGCTCTTTAATTTAAAGGTGTGTGAACTGCATAAGTATTTGGAATTAAATGCGTGCATAACCAAACTATTTCAGTCCAATACTAGTGAACAATACCACTATTACTTTTCTCAGCAAATCAATGCATCTGGTGCTATTTTTCTGCAATCTAAAAGCCATTAGATTTAACTGTAGTAGTTAACTAAATATAACCCTGTTTAGAATGCAACAAGTAAAGTCAGTTTGTGGTATACAAAGGTACAGCTTGCAATCTAATCCATTTAATTGCATTTGACCCCCTGTTTAATGTAACAATATTTGATTTATAAAAGCAATAATCCAATGCACACTGTTACACAGATTTGACCGATAAGTTGTTCTTATAACACTGAATCTATGCATTTTTTGTTCTAGAGAAAGTTAAACGAAGCAGAAACCATAGCTCTGTGTAATAATTCAAATCCTGGAACATACTTAGTTTCATGAAAAAAAAAAACACAAAAAAAACAAAACAATGTAAACTTACAGCCAAGCATGAACCATACTCTGAAACGGAACCATTACCAAGTCTGTGAAACTTGAGTATTTGAACGTTTGTTTTTTATCTTTCCATTGCAGTTGTATTTCATCATTTTCATTCTCACTGACATCTGTGTCCATACTTGTGTCTGATCGCTCCTTGTGCCAAATATCAAACTGTAGAAGAAAACAATAATCAGTGATTTAGTAAACTTGTGTTGTAGGTTTGTTTACAACAATCAGACCCAAACTTTTCAAGTGACCTTATGCTGCAAAATCTGTAAAACTATCGCTTCATAGGCTGTTTATAGGAAACTTCATCAAAAAATACATTGCCTATCTCGTAACGTTTTGCAAATGACTGTGGACAATTTTGTTTCAGGACAAGTTACTTGTTGCATATTAGACTGAAATATCTGCAGTGATGAAATTCTATTGTTGGATTATGTTTCATATTTGTATTATTAAAGTTGGTGCTTTTAATTTATTTCATTTATGTCACTAATTATTATTTTTACTTAAGCAAAAACAGTTTATTACTGAATATGAAAAAAAACAGGTCAAAGATTCAATTTAAAAAATAAATACATGGCAGTTGATTGCACACAATTATCTTCGAGGGTAAACATTTGTGTTGTTTATAGTCCATGGAAAGCTACATATAACAATACCAAACACATAAACACACACAAAAAACTACTAAAACAGTTTTAAAGTTTAAAACAGACATTAACCTGAAAACAGTATGTATATAACTTTGGCATGTGTTCGTGAAACGCTTGAGGAATTTCCCATGTCAGACAAGCTTGCAAAACAGATCGAATTTCATCTTTTAGCTTATCTTGGTTGCTCCATGCTTCAGCATACTCTAGGAACCTTTAGGTAAACAAATTCCAACTTTAACAACTGCTAATATGTCAACATTATCAATACGGATCAAAAAATAGGGTCAATACTGAAAGATAATTTAAAGACTTGGGACTACAAATCATGGTCAATTATATATGACAAAAAGATGATTAAAAAGCTGTGTTTATTTACCAGTCTGCAGAGTGTGGCAGCTGCAAGCGTAATTATTTTTTGAAAAAAAATGTTTGCACGCCAATTTTGGGGCGTTTGCACGTGAAAATTGCGCACGAAAGGCATTTAATTGTACTGCCTTGACCTATTTTTCCTTGCTTTGCGCCTGCTGAACTTGGCTTTGCACGCGCGCACCCGGGTCATATTGGTTATGCACGCGGGAGATCTTGTCGGGAACTGCCATGTTATGCAGACTGGTTTATTTAAATGTATTCGGTCTTATTCAATTCACGATTACAGGTTTGTGACATGTTTACTTGCACAAGTAAATTCGTGGCAAAAAAAAACTAAAAACTTTACTAAATATAGACTGAACCAATCAAGGAGTCATGATAACAAGGTATATAGACAAATTTTGGTTTTAGGTCTGAAATAATTGGTTTTAGGCATGGTTTTTACATTCCAACATCAAAATTAATAACTACCAATTAACAGAGGTGTAAAGTTTTTGTACAGCAGAAAGAACACTTTCACAAGAATCTTTTGATATTTCAGTCATGAATGCAGGTACAACTGTGCCCTAAAAACAAAAAGTGAAATCAGTAAACCTATGCATTACATTAGCTACATTTTAACGAAATTTCAGGAGTTTCAAAGATTTTTTGGGTTAAGTTAAAAATTCGGTTACCTGTAGAAACGTTTTGAAATGCAGCAAAACAAGATCTTCAAAGAACTCAAGCGTGTCAGTTTGTTTCATGGCATTGATCAAAACAACAGGATCAGAAGGTAACTGATCCATGTTCACAGTTTTCGTAATCAACCAGGCAAAAACAAAAACCAAGCAATTTCACATGAAACTCAAAACATTCAGTCATTCACCCGCCACATTGTTAAAGATGGTTTCGATTTCGGGAAACTACCGCAATATAGAAACTACAAAAAAATATTTACTGGTCATGGTCAGTACCGTAGTTACTGGTTAGTGGATTATAAACAAAAAATGACCCAATTGTTTAAAAACCAAGCCCTTTAGCTTACATTTCGGCAAAAGCCCACCGAAAATCGGATTTTTCTTCCATTTTTTGAAACCTGAATTCCGAAAAAACGGAAAGGCTATAGCCTATAGCAGCGGTTCCCAACCTGTGGGTCGCGACCCCAACTGGGGTAACACTGAATCTATGCATTTTTTGTTCTAGAGAAAGTTAAACGAAGCAGAAACCATAGCTCTGTGTAATAATTCAAATCCTGGAACATACTTAGTTTCATGAAGAAAAAAAAAACACAAAAAAAACAAAACAATGTAANGTAAACTAGTAACTACATCTGGGGTGGATCTTTAATTTTCGAAGACTTAATTGTTTTCACAAAATGCTAATTATTGCCTTGTATTATTAGGTAATAATACTGCATTCACAAAATCATAATCATCAAGTCAGAACCTGCCAACTTGTTTTGTATTCACGCGATAATATCACTATCCTCCAATTATAACTTAATAGTGAACGTCACAGAACTAAAATTTAATTTGTAAAATTTCAGGCTGTCAATGATGCAT
>QLIY01000620.1:697-69570 GCA_003260075.1 Phallusia mammillata
GTATGTTGTAAACATTTGCAAGTTCCTTTCTGCTGCGATAATGTCCTTCTGCTAGAAACTCATTATCAATTTGCTGTGGTTTGTCTACTATGGAAAGGTTGACAGGTGTTATTTTTCGTTCAGCAATATTTGCTAGGGACGATTCTTCACCGGCAATGGCTTCCACCTTTTGTTTGAGCAACAACATCAGATCTTCAACAAACTGCACATCTCCATGTGTTTCGTTTGTTTCTGGTGGTGCTGCTGCATATTGGTGCACTATTGTAACAGGAGCATTGTAAACTGGTCCAGGTGTATAGATGTTTGTGTCTCCATGATGCAAATTTAACTCTTCGGTTAAAAGAAAATGGTGAGAAATGTCATCAGGTCTTTCGGTGATATTCGACAGAAGCTTATCATTACGTCGCCCCAGGGTCAAGTTGGATTGGGTTTCAGCATCATCTGGTCCTTGGAACAAGCTGGATTGGGGTTCAGTATTATCTGGTCCTTGGATCAAGCTGGATTGGGGTTCAGCATCATCGGGTCCTTGGAACAAGCTGGATTGGGGTTCTGCGTCATCTGGTCCTTGAGTCAAGCTATATTGGGGTTTAGCATCATCTGGTCCTTGGGTCAAGCTGGATTGGGGTTCAGTATTATCTGGTCCTTGGATCAAGCGGGATTGGGGTTCAGCATCATCGGGTCCTTGGAACAAGCTGGATTGGGGTTCAGCGTCATCTGGTCCTTGAGTCAAGCTATATTGGGGTTTAGCATCATCTGGTCCTTGGGTCAAGCTGGATTGGGGTTCAGCATCATCTGGTCCTTGGAACAAGCTGGATTGGGGTTTAGCTTCATCTGGTACTTGGGTCAAGCTATATTGGGATTTAACATCCTCTGGTCCTTGGAACAAGCTGGATTGGGGTTCAGCATCATCTGGTCCTTGGGTCAAGCTGGATTGGGGTTCAGCATCATCTGGTCCTTGGGTCAAGCTGGATTGGGGTTCAGTATTATCTGGTCCTTGGGTCAAGCTGGATTGGGGTTCAGCATCATCTGGTCCTTGGGTCAAGCTGGATTGGGGTTCAGTATTATCTGGTCCTTGGGTTAAGCTGGATTGGTGTTCAGTATTATCTGGTCCTTGGTTAAAGCTGGATTGGGGTTCAGCATCATCTGGTCCTTGGTTCAAGCTGGATTGGGGTTTAGCATCATCTGGTCTTTGGATCAGGCTGGATTGGAACTGGGTTCTTAGAGACTGGTTGGACTTGGTTGCTTTGTTATCACTTTTGCGGGATGAATTTAACCTTTTTTTAGATAGTTTATTGTCCATCCTTTAAATAAATTGTTTTTTGACTTCTTTTCTTCGTGTTAAACTGTTTTGTTGTGTAACATTTACACAGTTGCGTCCCCCTCGATTCGTTTGTTTGTTGTTGTCAAAAATATTTTATAAATACATCAGGAGTCTTTGAATTACAATCACGGCCAGATTTTTAAGGCAAAACTATTATTACAACAATGTGGTCCTACATCTACAAACGAGGAAAAAACACGGAAGCAAAAAGTTATGAAACCAACTAATTACAACATGAACCAAAATCAAAATGCGTAAATTGTCCATTATTCGCCACAAAAAAACACAATTGTCTAAAATTGACAAGTCGGCTGTAAAACAATCTGAACTAATCTGAAAATAATCTTCTTATTTGAAAACCATTCAAACGTGCAAATACGTTCTTCAATCCAAGTTGTTAACAGTCTATGGTTTTATCAAACAATACATCAAGTATTGGTAGGAAATGAAAATTCCTTCACTAAAGCACTTTGTGCTCCAACAAAGAAATTCGGGCCGAAACATCGGCAAAACGGCATATTCGGCCGTGTTTTATCCATCCGAACTTGCATCACTAGTTACTATTGAGATGCAATGCTACACTGTCAAAAATTTTGGGTACACAATTTTTAAGTTTTGGGTAGTGTGTTTGTTCACCCAAAAAAGTGAGGAAATATTTTGGGTATCGTAAATATTTACCCAAGTAGAGTTGGGTAGTATATTTACCCAAAATGACTTCAATCAAACATTGGGCAGAAAATCGTACCACCCAATTGTGTGAGAAGGTTTTTTTGGGTAGTCGGCTTTTGTACCCAAATATTCAGCTAAGATTTGAACCCAAAACAAATAATTTGGGTATGGTCAACAAGTACCCCCAAAAAAATCGTTAGTATTTCCAGGCACTTGGGTATTGCTACCCAAAAACGTCTGTTAGTGCAGCTGCAGGAAAGAAATGCAAAATCACAACCGTTCTGTTTCTCCCACATGGCAACCACGATCCTAAAATATTTCCCCCCCCCCCCCCCCCCCCCCCCCCCCCCCCCCCCCCCCCCCCCCCCCCCCCCCCCCCCCCCCCCCCCCCCCGGACAAACATATATCTCAAATACACCGAATGGGGAAACTATGCACAAAGGGTCAGGATAGAATATATTTTTTTGATGAACATAGGCTTTTAGTGATGTGGGTTCTACGGACTTGAACAAAATTCTTTCCATACTACACATGTCTGATCATGATTTATGACTATGATCCAGTTTCAGCCAATTAAAAAACAACCTGTTCAGTGAAATTCGGATGAGCGTAACGTCCTTACATTTCGCCACTTTGTGATCTTCACTTAAAAAGATTTTCAGCTTCATTAGTTTATGTCCAAAACCCTTATTTTTTTATCTTTTGTAACTTTTTAATTTCACAAATTAAAAAGAATCGATAGGCGCGAAAAGTTTAGAAGTCTGAAATCAAATCGGAAACTCGGCGCGAAAAGTTATGTCACACCCAGTTTGGCGCGGCAAAAATCTTGCCCAGGAACTGCAGGAAGTTCATTCCTTTGCGATTTGCTGACTTTGCCGCGTGGTTTTAAACTTTATTGATACATTCTGTTCGTTTGCACAGGAAATATTGCGCGAATAACCTCTGAAACTTGAATATTAGAGAAATTATGCACCTCAGTGTTAAAGAAGTTGTAGGCATAGTGTTCTTGGCGTTGAAAGACGAAGATAAAAGCGAACGGGAAAGTGTTTACAAAGCCTTTTATGGTAAGCCAATGTGTCATAATCCAAATCAGTCAGTCACAAATATAGTGTTAAAACTTCTGCTGCTAAATTTTGGAGAAGAATGAACCCCCCCCCCAAGCCAATGTGTCATAATCCAAATCAGTCAGTCACAAATATAGTGTTTAAACTTCTGCTGCTAAATTTTGGAGAAGAATGAAATATGTATATATCCTGGACAGTCCTGGTAATACACTGCTTTGCAAATTTTTAGACAACAAATTTGATGGGGAGGCGATTGGAGTTGTCAATCAGCTTGACATGTTGTTTAAAATATTTCTGAACTTGCCAAAAGGAAATTTGCTAAAAGTTTACCAGGAACTTACAAATTCTGAGAAATCTGATCTTGGCAACATGTCATTGTCAAGTTCAAGCACTAGCTTGGACGACTCAAGTGAAATATCCACCAGTGCAGAAAGTTCAACCTCAAATCATAATGAATCCAAACAAACAAGTAAGTTTGCATTGTTTTGAATTGCAGCATTGGAATATTCCGTGATGTGTGACCAAGCATAGCTCATTCCTTAAAGCAGTTTATAAACCGCTACTTATTTTTTTTTAATATTTTTGAGCAATAACTGATTTTATTCCAGATGTTGCAAGGAGGGTTCAAAAAGCAAGCTGGCATTAGAAATCAGCACAAAGTTTCCGATATGATGAATCAAACGTTTTCTATGAGAAGAAATTATTTTTCTTCTAATCCCAGCCAAAAAAAATGCATGCCAAGAATGGCCAGCTTTGTTGGGGTATAATGAGGTAAATAACTCTCCATCATATCTATTCTATTCTACTCTTAATGTAACAATGACCATTTCGGTATTGTGTAGTTTATTTTTATGCATATGTGTGTTTCAAATGGTAAAAGAATATTCTTTCTCTACGGCTGCAGCACTATAACTGTTTTGTTTTTTTGTTTCTAGTTGGTTACAAAGAGAGTTATCTGTAGCCCAGCATTTTCATGAGCATTGTCAACTATGTCAAACAAAAGACCGATCTGTGCAGGTCAAACAAATTTTGCAAAATATCCCAACAAACAATGAAGAGCAATTCCCAGTTGGTAAGAAATTTGGTTTTATTAAAGAAAAACTTAAAGAACAATGTCAAGATTACATGCTCCTTTTCGTTTGACATCATATTACCAACAATAGTATTCACTTGAAAATTTCTTTTTTAATCAACAGATCATTTTTGGATCTTGGCTTTTGTGCAATATTATTCCGTCAAACACCAAAAAGGAATACTGTAGCGAGAGGTATCTTATTGACCTGTACCCGGTAAGTTCTGGTGGCAATAAATTGTGATTGGGACATTGAAAAGATCTTCTTTGAGTTCAATCTTATGACATATTTTGCTTTTGTAGGAAAACACAACTATAGATGACATCATTAAGGCTGTTCCGGATCGCCACCAGCCATTCATTGCAGTATTTGGCAGTGTAGAAGAAGAAAAGAAAATCCGCCTTTTTGTGAAAAACAACCACTGATAGAAGTGAAATGCCTAACACAGGCATATATTGCCTTGTTTGCATACTACTACATGTTTAACTATAAATATTGTCCTCATGTTCCTTTGGCACTTCAATTTCTTCAAACCTATTGGTTAGGTATCCAAACAGCAGGTGTTAATGATTCAGTCAAAGAATTGGTGATGCAAATAGGCCTAACTGTTTAATGCTTTGCAGTGTTTGCTATGCAGTGATTTCTTTAACAGTTCCCTGTTGTTGTTTTTCTTTTCTTCCAGCACTGTTCTTTTAAATACACATTTTTCTGTATTTGTGTGGTGAAAGATGGATAGAACCCAATTTTATTTGGGCAATTTTTACCAAAGTTGGGAGTCCCCACGAATGTACCCAGAACATTAAATAAGGTACAAACCACAGCTACCCAATATAGCGTTTGGGTGGAAAATCATCATACCCAAAAACGAAAATTGGGTAAGTAAGTATAATACCCAAGTTGGTTTGGGTATCAATCACCCAAAAAGATATATTGGGTGTCCCCACGGATGTACCTTGTTTGGCATAGAAGTACCCAATGATTTTGGGTGTTAGTTACCCAGTTTTGCTAACAGTGTATACGATGAACGGAGCTTGGCGACTAACAAGACAGCAAACACAAACAAAGAGGGGAAACGTTGGGTAAAAAGGTAAACTAACCCAGAACGTTTGGAAAGCAAGAAACCGCCAAATACATGTGAACCTCGCATTTGTTCAGCATCTAAAACTTATCACAACAAAAGATCATAATCAAGAATCAAAAAACATAACTCTCAAATTTCCCCTTTGCTGCAACGACTGTAAGCAAAATGTTTTGCTGCAAAATTTGACAAAGATCGTACACATCTGTGGGACAAATACCATAAACAAGTTTGGTTTCACATCTAGAATGTTAAATCTTCTATAAAACAAACAACATTTTGATTTAACTGTTATACTTATTGCCATATAAACAACAGGGTTTTATTAAACTGATTTATTCAATTTTGTTACTGCGTTATACAAATTATAACATGCAATCGGTTTTTATTACTAATTTTTCATACTAATGCCTAATTTTTAAATATAATGCAGACTATTCAAAATTTACTCGAGGTGTTTGATAAACTATAAAGAATACAGACAGGCTCCAAAGTAAAATAAACATAACTTACCACTCGCTTCCAAATATTGCTTCTTAAACGCAAAATAATTACCACAAAAGCTCACCACTCTCCTTCTTGCCCAACTTGGAGAAACTGAAGCATGTTGAAGTAGAAAGGCAGATTGGGTCTGGCTGTCGAACTTCGTAAGGGGAGGTAATGTCCTGTCAACAAACATATTTGAGATTAGGATTGCTTGGCACGAAATTAGGATTGTCCTTAACGTGTCTAGGTTGCCAAAAACATCCGGTTGTTAAAAAATATTCCCCCCCCCCCTATGAATTCGGCAATAAGTCACAAATACAAGTCATACTTAAGGTTTCACAGTACCGCCAAATAGTAAAACTGTGGTTAAAATTAGCACATTAAGTGCATCCCCCACTACGCTTTGAAATAGAAAGGAACTTTGAGTATTTTTGGCAAGTCCTGAAAGCTTTTGCCGAACGACACAGCACGCACTTTTAGCAAATTTGCCGGAAAAAGTGATTTCTGACATGAATCAAGCCAACGGCAGTGACTTGTACAGGGATAAATATAAATTTTTGAAGATATTTGAAGTTTAAGTGCAGCGGTAACGCATTTCGGAAAAAGGGAAACAACGGTTGCTAATTTTAAAACCCGGAAATCGAACGAAACGGACCGAACGTTTGTTATGGAGCATCACCTGGGTTTTTGGATCGGCTTATTAACATAAAACGGCAAAAAAATAAAAATCGAAAAGTTTTCAGACTTGAGCTTTAAAGCCGATAGTTTTTATTTTGCAGGCAAAATTACAAAGGACATCTCTTGTTAGAGTAGTCTTATTCAGCTGCTTGTAAAATTGTTTTTCAATCGGAGTGATTTGCAGAAAGTACAACTAATATGTACGATGTTAACCAAGCATTTTTTGCCCCCCCCCCCCCCCCCCCCCCCCCCCCCCCCCCCCCCCCCCCCCCCCCCCCCCCCCCCCTTCGATATGGACATGATTGATAAACTGCGTGATGAGTTTCAAAACGTTGGTCAGAACAGGCAGAATTCCAAACCTGTGTGCTTTCAATGTAGAAAAACGTTTCACAAAATTAATGGGAGGAGTGTCACCTCGAATCCGACACACCCCTTCAGAGATTAGTTGCATGTGATGTACAACAAGAAATGGAATAAGCTCCAGATGGCGTGTGTGGCGAAAGTAGACGAGTCGTGCCAAGGAGGAAAGACTCCACCTCTTCCACATCCAGGCTAAACGGAGAGGGGTTGCACAACGAAGGGCGCCGGAGCAGAGTTGTACACCTCCAAGAACGGCCAACTCAACACCACGAAGCGAAGAGTTCTGCATTGCAACTGCAGCCACACTCAACACAAAGGGCGCCAGAGTGAAACATCCCAGGTGCGTCCGCCTAGACACTCTGGTACTAGAGTGATCCATTTTCGGTGCGCTCAATCCAACACAACACGGACCAAAATGATACATCTTGAGTGCGCCCACCTCAACAAAACGAGGACCAGAAGGCTGCATCTCATGAGCGCCCACCTCAAAGCCCAAGGGACCTGAACCCTGCACCTAATAAGCGCCCTCCTCAACAACACGGGAACCAGAAGGCTGTACCTCATCAGCGTCAACCTCAACACCACGGGGCCTTGAAGGCTGAATCTCATCAGCACCCACCTCAACAACACGGGAACCAGAATGTTGCATCTCATCAGTGCCCACCTCAACAGCACGGAACCAGAAGGCTGCACCTCAATAGCGTCCACCTCAACAAGACGGGACCAGAAGGCTGCACCTCACAAGCGCCCACCTCAAAGCCTTCGGGACCAGAAAGCTGCACCTCATTAGCGCCCACCTCAACAAGACGGAGACAAAAAGGCTGCATCTCATGAGCGCCCACCTCAACAACACCGGGAGCGAAAGGCCGCATCCCATTAGCGCCCACCTCAAAAACAGGGAACCAGAAGGCTGCACCTCATGAGCGCCCACCTCAACAACACCGGGAGCGAAAGGCCGCATCCCATTAGCCCCCACCTCAACAACACGGGAACCAGAAGGCTGCACCTCATGAACGCCCACATTAACAACACGGCGACCAGAGGGCTGCACCTCGTAAGCGTCCACCTCAACAACACGGAGACAAGAAGTCTGCACGTCATCAGTGCCATCTCAACAAGACGGGGACCAGATGGCTGCATCTCAAGACAGCCCACCTCAACAACCAGGGACCAGAAGACTGCATCCCATGAGCGCCAACCTCAAAGCCCTAGGGACCTGAAGGCTGCACCTAATGAACGCCCTCCTCAACAACAGGCGAACCAGAAGGCTGTACCTCATGAGCGCCATGTCAACAACACGGGGACCAGAAGGCTGCATCTCATGAGCGCCCACCTCAACAAAACAGGGACCAGAAGGGTGTACCTCATCAGCGCCCTCCACAACAACACGGGAACAACAAGGCTGCACCTCATCAGCGTCCACATCAACACCACGGGGCCTTGAAGGCTGAATCTCATCAGCACCCACCTCAACAACACGGGAACCAGAAGGCTGTACCTCATCAGCGCCCACCTCATCAAAACGGGAACCAGAAGACTGCATCTCATCAGCGCCCACCTCAATGAAACGGGAACCAGAAGGCTGCATCTCATCAGCGCCCCCCTCAACAAAACGGAGACCAGAAGGCTGCATCTCATGAGCTCCACCTTAACAGCACGGGGACCAGAAGGTTGAATCGAATAAGTGCCTACCTCAACAACACCGGGACCAGAAAGCTGCATCTCATCAGCGTCTACCTCAAAAACACGAGGACCAGAAGGCTGCATCTCATCAGCGCCCACCTCAACAACACCAGGACCAGAAGTCGGCTCCTCATGATCGCCAACCTCAACAAAACGGAAACAAGAATGTTGCATCTCATCAGTGCCCACCTCAGTAAAACTGGAACCAGAAGGCCGCGTCTCATCAGCGCCCACCTTAACAACACGGGAACCAGAAGGCTGCATCTCATCAGTGCCCACCTCAACAACACGAGGACCAGAAGGATGAATCAAATGAGCGCCCACCTCAACAACACGAGGACCAGAAGGCTGCATCTCATCAGTGCCCTCCTTAACAACACAGGGACCAGAAAGCTGCATATCATGAGCGCCCACCTCAACACCACATGGACCAGAAGGCTGCACCTCATTAGCGCCCACCTCAACAACACAGGGACCAGAAGGCTGCTCCTCATGAACGCCCACCTCAACACCACAGGGACCAGAAGGCTGTACCTCATGAGCGCCCGCCTTAAAACAACGGGGACCAGAAGGCAGCACCTCATGAGCGCCCGTCTTAACACTCTAGGGACCACAAGGTTTTATCCCATAAGCGCCCAGTTCAACACAACGGGGCTCATAATGCAACTAACGATTATCTAGTGAAAAAGTTCCGTTGTGGCACGGCTGCTTAAAATCCCTTTAAACCGGAAATCTTAAATCTAGTTTGTGTAAATGAGGTGTTGAGCCGCAGTTAAATGGTTTGCAACGGTCGGTAGTGGTATGAACGAAATAGTCAGTACCTCAACACTTTGTCTTTCATCCAACACAGTGCGTCTGCATTCGAGTGCTTCGCTTCCGGCCTTCGTCTTATCTCGAATGCCGCCAGGTGTCACACCAGACCGATCATAGACTGCGAAGTTCCTAAGATCGTCCAACAAGCCCCGAAATGACGGTCTGTACAAAACAATAGTGTTGGTAACTTTACGTTACACCGCCAAATATGAAACGCTGCCTGAAATGTAGTGCAATTTAAGCAACGCAATAAAACTTTCGCAAAACCTCGCGTTTCTTGCAGTTGCTCAAATGTTGCTTTTGTGGCAGATTAAACCGAAAGACAAAGTTTCTCTAATGTCACAAAAAGCGGCAAAAATATTTTATAGTTTGTACCTTGAAAGTGTGACACAATGCTCACCTCTCTTGTGCTCGGCCAATCTAATACAACCGGACCATGGAGAGGTAGAAGGGCAGATCAGGTCTTGCTGTCGCACTTGGTAAGCGCAGGTAATGTCCTGTCAACAAATATAAGTGGTTGGAAACGTGTGTTGGAATGTCAGTTGTGCAAAGTCATGCCTAAAACCCGCAAGTGACCGATACCAGTTGCAAGACAATGTAGACATCCAACAGAAAAACAACAAATTGTACAAATTGCATGACAACACTAAACATGGACATATAACATTACATGTAGAGTTATTCTGTGTGGCACATTGCAAAATAAACAAAAAGACATACTGGTTGAACTTGAAGAGCAGTGCGAAGTGGAGTTTAAGATAAGGCGTGTGCAATCCCACCACATGTTAGATTATTCTAGCCCATGCCTTGTCATATATGGGAATGCTGGGTGGCCGGCTGATTCGATAATACGCTTTCTATAGGCCTGCAGTACTATGATTTATTCACATCGCTACTTCTTTCGCGCACTTTCTACAATCATTGTCCCAAGCATATGCTTGTGCAAATTTGTAAATGTGCTAATCGGATTTGAAACGGAAATGGCAGCAAGTTTTTTGAATTTGAATCATGGCAGTAATTTTGCATTGGTATTTAATAATCCCAAAAATCAAAATTTTTCACACCAAACAAACGCGGTCTTAGATATTCTTTTTAACTTCACATCAGTATCTCAACACTTTGTCGTTCATCCAACACAGTGTGTCTGCATTCGAGTGCTTCGCTTCCGGCCTTCGTCACATCTCGTATACCGCCAGGTGTCACACCAGAGCAATCATACACTGCGAAGCTCCAAAGATCGTCAAACTGGCCCCGAAATGGCGGTCAGCACAAAAAATAGTGTTAGTTACTGAACTTTGCGAAACTTTTGCGAAACCACGCGTTTTTTGCAGTTGCTTAAATGATATTTTGTATTAAATTGAACCCAAAAACAAAGTTTCTCTAACCCAACTAAAAGCGGTAAACACAATTTATTGTTTTTTTTTTTAAACGTATTGACATAAAGCTCACCTCTCTTGTGCTCGATTAATTTAATACAACTGTACCATTGAGAAGTAGATGGGCAAATCGGGTCTTACCTTTCCGATGTGTGAGCAAATTAGAACAACGAATAAATAATTACACATTATCAAATCAAACTAATTTACCCTCAACTTGTATTTACAAATTTGGGTTTTTCTACCAAATTAGTTAAGAATAAATTCTAGTCTAAACAAAATATCCCTGTGTTAAAATCAAATAAACGCAATGAATACTACAATATATTTATCAAATGCTAAGCAATACAAAGCTCACCACTCTTCGTCTGGACCAACACAGAGAAACCGGAGCATGGAGAAGTAGAAGGGCAGATCAGGTCTTGCTGTCGCACTTGGTAAGCGCCAGTAAAGTTCTGTCAACAAATATAATTGGTTAGAAACGTGTGTTGGAATGTCAGTTGCGAAAATTCATGCCTGAAACCCTCAATAAACCGTTACCAGTTGCAAGATAATGCAGACGTCTAACAAAAAAAAAAACACTAAACACGGACATTATAACATTGCATATATAATTATTCTGTCTGGCGCATAACAATAAAAAAGCAAGGCAAACTGGTTGGACTTGAAGGGCATTGCGTTGTGGAGCTTTGAGGTAGGGCGTGTGCAATCCACCACTGGTGAGATTTTTCTAGCCTAAGCCTTTCGGTATGAGGAATGCTTGGTGACCAGCTGATTCGGTATAACGCTTACAATAGGTCTGCAGTACTATGATTTATTCAAATCGCTATTTTTTCTTTGCGCATTGTACAGTGATTGTTTTCTGCAACTGAAACTCACGAGTCCCCAAGCATGTGCTTGTGCAAATTTGTAACGGTGCTAATCGGATTTGAAACGGAAATTACAGCAAGTTTTTTGAATTTAAATCATGTCAATAATTTTGCACTGGTAATTTAAAATCCCAAAAATCGAAACGATTTACATACAAACACAAAAAAACAATGCAGTTTCAGATATTATTCTAACTACAAAGCCACGAGGAAAAAATCATATTTTTTAACATTTCAACAATGACAAGCTTGTTAAAGTCACGACTTTTACAAAACATCGACATATTGTCACTAACGGTTACCAAGTAAAAAGCCTGCGTTGTGGCACGGCTGCATAAGATTTGTCTAAACCAAAAATCTTGAATCTAGTTGGCGTGTGTGAGGTGTTAACCAGCAGTAAAGCGTGTTTGCAACGGTCTGTTGTGTAAGACACGAGACAGTTTTGCCATTAACATCAGTACCTCAACACTTTCAACCTTCATCGAACACAGTGCGTCTGCATTTTCGTCTCACGTCGAATGCCGCCAGGTGTCACACCAGAGTAATCATAGACTGCGAAGTTCCAAAGAACGTCCAACTAGCCCCGAAATGGCGTTCTGCACAAAAATAGTGTCAGTTACTGAACGTACCACCTCCAAATATCGAGGGCTACATGCAAAATATAGAGCAAAATAAACAAAGCAATAAAACATTTGCGAAACCTCACGTTTTTTGCCGTTGCTCAAATGTTGCTTTCGTAGCAAATTTCAGCAAAAATAAAGTTCCTCTAAAGCCACAAAATTGTTTATTGTTTATGTAAGCATATTGACACAAAGCTCACCTCTCTTGTGCTAGCCCATTCCAATACAACTGGACCATGAAGAAGTAGAAGGGCAAATAAGGTCTTGCTGTCGCACTTGGTAAGCGCAGATAATGTCCTGTTTACTCTATTCGATCCCCCCCCCCAATTCCAACACGAGATTGCCATTTACATTTTTAAGGGGGCCACAGGTCTTACAGGTTTACTTGAAGGGGGCCACAAGGCCCAAAAGTTACTTTAGGGGGCCACGGTCCACGAAAGGTTGGGAACCACTGGTTTAGAGTATAAGATTTACATAAAGCAGAAATAAACACTAGCAGTCATAAGGCGGTGCAAAAAAACACTAAAAAGTTTGCTACAAACATGTTTGGTTGCACCAGTTACATTAACATAATATGTTCAAGTGCAAATATAATAACATATGTGTTGATGGCAGTTTAATTTCTGGACTAAACAAAATATTTGCTCTAAGTTATAACAGACGGGTAGAGCCCAGACCGTGTGCTGAAATCAAAGAAACACAAAAAATACTGCAAACGATTTATCAGAAGATAAGCAACACAAAAGCTCACCACTCTTCTTCTTGACCAACACAGAGAAACTGGACCATGGAGAGGTAGATGGGCAAATCAGGTCTTGCTGTCGCACTTGGTAAGCACAGATAATGTTCTGTCAACAAATATAAGTGGTTAGAAACGTGTGTTCGAATGTCAGTTGTGTAAAGTCATGCCTGAACCCGCAAGTGAACGTTACCAGTTGCGGATTAGCGGGTGCAAGACAATACAGACGAACAGACCTTCTATGACCGTGCGATGGCCAAAACGTCAACAAACTCTAGCGACCTTTCATCGTGGTTTCAGTAACCCGCATATGTGACAAAATTGAAATAGGTCTCACAAGAAAACTTTGCGTGTACATTTAAAAACGATCCCATAATAACTGGGCTTGCTTGCTGAATAAGATAATGCGACACCCTAATTACAAAAAGATAATTATTTGTACGTTGGTAGAGTCAATACAAGAGCATTATTGAGTTTAATCAGTTGATGTGTTGTCACTTGATATCAAGTTCAACAACAAATGTACATGTCACACCAAAATCTCAAACCCGAAAAAAGTGATGTTTCGTTGCAAACAAATGGACCTGCTAAGCACAGTCAAATTTGGCGTTTCGCGGACACAATATAAATAGGAATCGCGTGCACGTGTTACTGAAATTGTTGGGAGTTTGTCTGAGCAGTTGAGATACAATATCAACTTTGCCAAACTCAATAAGCTTAGCCAACTAAAGACCGAATACTCGCAATTGCCTTTCTTGTTCGTCACACTGCGATAAAGTGGTCCACAAACCAACAAACACATGATGGAGATCAAGCAGTGAAAACTCAAAATGACCGGATAAAATCAAAACAGTAAACCACCTGCTTCGTCAAGACAGCTTTTCAGACAAGCCCCCCCCCCGTAATTTTACCAAACACGTGACTTACCAAACTTTGGTTCGACGGGACACCCAAAAGCTTTATTGATTTATTCCATGTCTACATAAATATAAAAGCATTCTGAATTTTAGCTTACAACTTGGTGACAACAGTTGTTTTTAGTAATTTATATATTCCTTTGATAGTTGAAAGACGATCCCCCCCCCCATGCTTACATTCAAAAAGGTACCTATACTTTTCCTGGTATTTTGCATTAAAGGTGTTTCTGCCAGCACACACGCAGTGGCGTAGGCAGACGAAAATTTTGGGAGGGCCAAATAGTTTGCTGTCTAATACAACTTTATGCCAATGCTCGGCGTAAGGCGTAATTTTACCAAACACGTGACTTACCAAACTTTGGTTCGACGGGACAGCCAAAAGCTTTATTGATTTATTCCATGTCTACATAAATATAAAAGCATGCTGGATTTTAGCTTACAACTTGGTGACAACAGTTAAGCTTCCCCCCCCCCCCCCCCCCCCCCCCCCCCCCCCCCCCCCCCCCCCCCCCCCCCCCCCCCCCCCCCCCCCCCCCCCCCCAATGATGAGGGACAAAACTACACTAAATTAAAGTTTCTCAATATACAGCTTTGAAAATTTGTGAGGGGCCATGGCCCCTTTGGCCCCACTGCATACAAGTGTAATTGTAAATTGGTTGCGGTTTTAAAAGAACTTGATGATTTTTAATTTCTTTTTCAACAAAACGATTGCTTCAGCAGCGAAGAAATCAGCTTTAAACACTCACGAATTCCGCCATTAACTTCAAATATATACAACATACAGTCGTGTGGTAGCCACGCGAGCCAAATGTCCGGTTTCAGTAAAAGTTCGTTTCGTTTGGCAACACCATAGAAATGCGTTTCTCAATTGACGTGCCCTTGAACGACAAAAATATAACTGCATTTTGGTCACCAAAAATGGGAACGCAAGTAATATAAAAATGAATAAATTTACGCCATTTTCCCGTTTCAGAAGGAACCAGTGATGAACAACGTCATTATATTTTCCATCTTGTACTTATTGCTGTCAATTTGAAAATCGCTTTTGGCAGCCCAATAACATAGCTATTACGCTTTTCACAGTGGCATATTGGACTGTCATAACCGAAGAAAAAGAAATGTATTCAAACTATGAAGAAAATGCTCAAGCAATCTTATCCCATACAAAGTTACAGACGGTTTTCTATAATGTTCGGTTCTGCCAAATGTGTCACATGTGCATAAGTATANCAAATGTGTCGCATGTGCATAAGTATATTAGCTATTGCTGCCAGGCATAATATCAAGTTTGTAGAGCTCTTCTGGCAAATGTAATTTTATTTCGACGTTTCGACGCACCTGCTTAAAGATTAGAGGCCCAATCATTCGTTATCGCGCGGTGTTTTTGTTGCGTTGTGACGTGCTTGCGTTTCATTCTGTTTCCCTTTGTTTATCGTACACTGTACTACGCGCATTCAGTGTTATTTACCCTGATGAAGGCGACCTGTATTGGACGTAGGACGTATAGCTCTACAAACTTGACATGGGTAAGTAGTTTAATACAAATTGAGTTGGGTCGCATAAAGTATATGCATCATGTTGAAATGTCAAACTATTAATGGGAGTTCTGCCACACCCATTTACACCACAGCAAGATAAGCAGAAAAACAAGCATCCGTCTCAAGGTATTTATGACACACACACACACACACACACTTATATATATACCACTGAAATGCGCTTATTAAGCCATTTATCGCCGAGTTTGTGCCAACAAGCACAAAGGCTTGTTGCGAATCGTTTTTATGTTAATGACTACAAAGTCGGTCCCCCACAGTTATCCAATATTATACCGAAAACACAAAATGCCTCGTTGCAAAGAATGCAATTGCTTTCAAAAGGCACCTTATTTTTCCAGGTATTGTGCATCAAAGATGTTTCTGCCATACAAGTGTAATTGTATATTGGTTACGGTATTAAAAGAACTTAATGATATTTAATTTCTTTTCCAGGAAAACGACTGCTTCAGTTGCAAAGAAATCAGCTTTAAACACTCACAAATTCCGCCATTAACTTCACATATATACAACAAACAGTCGTGTGGTAGCCACGCGCGCCAAAAGTCTTAAAGAACTTTAACGCGGTTTCAGTAAAATTTTGTTTTGTTTGGCAACACCATAAAAATGCGTTTCTCATTTTAAGTGCCCTTGAACGACAAAACTAATTAATTGGATAATAACTGTGTTTTGATCACCAAAAATGGGAACACCAGTAATATCAAAATGAATAAATTACGCCATTTTTCCGTTTCTGAAAGAACCAGTGATGTACAACGTCATTTACCGGCGGTTTCCTATAATATCCGGTTTTGCCAATTGCATCACATTACTATGTAGATTGACCACACATTGCGTTAAGACTTATACAGTTTATGCACCATTAAACTATTGAAGTGAACGCACATTTACAACCCAGTTAGTTAAGCAGAAAATAAGCATCCGTCTCCACGTATTTATCAGACACACACGCACACTTACACCACTAAACTGCGCTTTTCAAGCCTTTTATCGCCGAATTTGTGCCAACAAGCATCTAGATAAGGCATGTTGCAAATCTCTGTTATGTTAACGATTGCAGAAACAAAATTATACCAAAAACACAAAATGCTTCCTTGCAACATTATGATATTCTCAGTTTAGTTGAACGTCTATTTTTGCAAAGTATTAACAAAGATGGTTTCTTTTCAACAAAGTGAACAAGGTTGAGATTCAGTGAATTCGAACATTATCCTGGCACAATTTGGCAATTGCAGTAATAGACACAAACAGTACACATACCCTCAAACTGTATTCCTCATTGCAACATTACACCAAGTATAACAATACCTTTTGCAATCATTTGACAATAACCACGTTACAATTAAGAAAAATGACAAATTGCATGACAACACTAAACACGGACATATAACATTACATATAGAGTTAATTGTAGCTCCTGGTTACAATGGTTTGTCCAAACAATTACTGGAAACCGAACAATGTTCAATAGCACACTTAAGTACCCAAGTTTAACAAAACTTACTTCGCATCTTTTCTTCTTTACGATTCCTTCACTCAGCCAAGTTTGCGCTTCTTCAGTCGACATCAAGCACTTGCAGCCAAATTTATAGCAAACTGCCATTTTTTTCTCGCGCTACGACTGGTTGCTGAGCAACGCCTTTTTCAACCTCAGTAAAGATTTAAAAACACATTTCCTCCACGACGTGATGGCGAATCCTCTTCCTGTTTAAAATCGAAGTGATTACCAAATATTGAGAGCATCTTGTTCAACACATTAAATGCTAGATGAAAAATATGCGGTGAAACACTAGTGTTGTCCTCGCTATGTGAAATCACTGTGTTTTTGACATATTACTGCGTCAAATTATAGTTGTAACGGACAGTAACGCTCCCCAATAACAAAAAAACTTTCCCGCCCTTGTTACCATTGCACCATGCGTCCATTGTTACGACATAACTGCCAACCTTGTGTGTGGCCTGCTTTCACGGTTTCCTTTGTTTCCACACGTGTAGCCTAATTAGTGTTTCAGCAGTGTCCAAGTCTGTGGTGTATAGAATTAAATTTACTGTGGTGAATAATTTTATGTTATATCAGTTAGATTGTTTGGACTCTATTGTAATTGCGACGTTCTTGATTGTATTTAGTTTAGGTGGTCAAAAACCCGTTTCAAATCACTGGATAAATATTCAGGAATCCGGCCCGCCAGGTACTTCATTTTTCCATATCAGGCCCGCCGACTGGAGAAGTTGCCCGCCCCTGTGTTAGAGGGATTCACGCTTGGAATCGGGATATTTTCGAACAAGCAGGCAAATTAAGCGAATCATCGGATTTAAATGTTTTGTTTATGTCGTGATTTGCTTGTTTGGGTCTATTTGTGACATAAACTGACATGGTGTCTCTAAACCTACCAAACCACATTACAACCAACTATAGTGATTGTATTCCCCTATTCGTACTGTGTAGGGAGACATACTTGTTGAACGTGAAGTGTAAGATAGGGCGTGTGGTGTCAACAATTTGTGGCAAATGTTTATCAAAATAAAAGATCGCATTTGCACACAACAATTATGTAACAAGTTTCGAAAGTGTGACCACATCTGTATGTGGAACCTGGAATACATGTAAACTGTCGCCTTCTAAAGTTTTAATCAATTCAGTTGGATTTGGTGAAAAAGCAATTCCATAGAAAGCAACATAGCGCCTAAGAAAAGTTTGATGTTTACGACAGTCAACCACCATGGTTTGGAAAACCACATGCAAAACGCCACATTAATTCAGGTTTATTAAGGAAGTTGGGCAGATTAAGGCATCCCGATGCCGCGATACGTCACTATCGTAGAAAACACAGCGACACTTTGCATTGAGTTTCCACGCTAAATCGTGTCACATTATTTCACGAAACTGGTGTAAGCAGCAACGTTTGAGTCGTAAGTTTGAAATCTGTTTTTGTGTTGCTATTCAGCATATTTCGTTTCATTGGGCAAATTGTGATATCTTCCAGTCTCAACCCGAAACACAACAGACATGAAACACATAGCGCGCATTACGGGGGGGGGGGGCTATTCAGCATATTTCGTTTCATGGACAAATTCTGATATCTTGTAGTCTCAACCCGAAACACAACAGACATGAAACACATAGCGCGCATTACCAAATAATGTCAGCGCTTTCATACCACTAACATACATGTTCCTGTCGAACAACTAAATTCTATTTGTCTAGAGCAGGGCTTTTTTTCAGCCGTTTAAGTAAAGAACCCTTATGCATTAAATTTTCCTAAGGTTTTTGGGGGGGGGGGGGGGGGGGGGGGGGGGGGGGGGGGCTTGCATTCGTCGCTTAGTACTTTAAAGAGAATATTGACAGACTTCGTACGAACGTTGAAACCGACCTTTTAAAACAATGCACAAATTAAATTTCACCATTTTGGAGCCAACAATATTATTATCGAAACAGATTTACATGCGTAGTGTAGTGAGCGCAAACTTTTTAGCTGTGAAACATGAAAAACAAACGAAAATAACTGTATAACTGTACAGAAACACTGCACTAGTGCCACAGAATTGGGAAACGGCTGCAAAAACCTCGCGATTGAAAATACGCCAATGTGAGATAAATAGGAGACAACATTAAAAGACGTAGCAGCCTACATTTACAAATAACACGTGGCAGAGAAGTGTGACAACATGTGTGGAGTATATTAAAGATTTTCAGTGTTACTTATTTGTGTGTCATTTGCGATCACGAAATAAGCGTATCAGATAATTCTCCTCTTCAGAAACACACTTGTCATCCAGCAAGTCTAAAATCCGGCCACCTTCAAGTTAACTTCCTTAAAAATCTTTCCACTGTAGACAACCCTATTTAATCCACGCCTCAAATTTCTATCAGGAAACGCGTCATCTCTATTAATCAAAAGCGCGTAGAGAGTCGGCGATTGTTTGGGAATTCACAAACTTTCGATGTGGAGCCATGAATCGATTTCAGTCGCGTAGACCTGATATATCAATAGACGGAGTTTCCCTGCGTGCTGCAAGGCAATGCATTGTTTTACATTCACCAAAACAACAACATGTGTCTAAAGGTAGCGCGGCATGAAAGCTTAATGCTCATTTCTCATTCGGGGCAATAGCTAAAACTTTAAACGGGTCTGAAAGTTGGGGGGGGGGTGGTATGAAAGCTTAACGCTTATTTCTCATTCGGGGCAATAGCTAAAACTTTAAACGGGTCTGAAAGTTGACTTGAACCTGAATAATAAAGAAAACACAAGGCCTGAATTGCCTCTCCCGTCAAATTAGTAAATATACGACACAAATGACTAAAAGTAAAGTCAGGCCCGAATTATGCTTAAACTCGTCCCAAACCCGAAAAGTCGCGCAGAGTTTTAACTCAGACGGCATAACTCAAGCTCAAAAGGATGACGTCACCAAACCAAAAAACGGTAATGCAGTTGAAACATTACACACGAATCTTTTCATAAGTTGATTGAGAAAAACAACGGCCTAAACAGACTTTAACATGTCACTTATTACTCTATTTGAGCCGTTATTTTTCTCATTAAGATGTAGTTACCCCTGAAAAATGTCAAACTACCCATTTCGGTTTAATTATCCACAGGTTAAGAACTAATAAACAACAAGACAACAAGTACAAACTTCTTTCGGGTGGGATTTAAAACCTAAAACATCCGACTTACATCAGGGGTGATGTTCCAACTGAGCTACACAGACTCGGCGTCCAACAGAAAGTCGAACCACTGACTGACAACGTTTGGTTTATACTTTTACATATTTACCCTGTAGAGATCATTTCGGCCAACGACAACGTCACTCACATAAGATGTAAGAAATTTTGAAATTAACACGACATAGAATTGTGAATAGATGCGGGATAGGATGGGCATCTTAACTTTATTAGCCGTGTAAAGTTTGCAAGTCCATTGATCGCACATTTGCAGTAAAACAAAGTATATAAGTTCCACAACTGCGCACAATACCTCACAGCATGGTTAAGGTTCGAAATGAGCAATAATGGGAGAATTGAAATATCGAAAAATAAAGTTTCGAGGTTGCCCTGTGGCCGACCGATTTTACAAAAAAAACTCTGTGATGTATAAAGTCAATGAACACTAACAAGGATAGGATAGCTGCAGTCGGAGAACTCTGTTTCAGCCAACGTTTTGTCATCAGCTGCACTGATGAAAACTTACATGTTGAAACAAAGTGCACAGCTGCTGAGTTAAAATGCTTTTCTGTCAACTGCGTTGTGACAGAAGTTTTTAACATGGTTTGATTTAAAAATCCCATGAAACCGAGTCTCGGCCGCATTCCGTCGCATGGAACAAAAAATCTCAGCTCACACGGCAAATTCGCAGAACTTGACAAACTACTCTTTGGTTCCACCAAGCGGCAAAAATGTTATGCAAATGAGGCACCAGCTCGTGATTGTAAAATGCGACGCTGCTTTGTATCATGAATCACGCTCATGTGAAACGCCGTTCTGTAAGTGGCTGCTGCCTTCACGTGGTTTAAACACAGTTTCAACTAAATATTTACAGTTGTTACAAAGTGGAACCAAAAGAAACGTCGCTAACAACCAGTGACCAAGGTTTAAGCAACTAAATTGATTTGCACGTGCTGTATTATTAAAGTAATCCAAAGTTTTTTATCGATTTCAACCATCTCTTTATACAAGTATAAACTAAAAAAAAGGTTTTATCAAATAAAGTTTACTATCTTTAAACCGGGAAATCCCTATAGTGGTGGTATTTCATAACAGTCGACATTAGTCACAGAAAAACAACTTATCAACTTACATGTAGTTGCGGAGACAGTCATTTCTTGAACTTTTGTTCCCATTTTTTCGTTTATTTGCTTTCAAATAATTTGTTTTTTTAAAAGCAACCGAATGCTTCACGTTAACTAGCAACTGAATGTGCATTCGGTTTCCGATGGTTCTGTGTGAATAAAAAAATACCAGGAAATAGCCAGTGTAAAAAGTGTGTATCAACAAAAAGAAGAAGGGAAAACACAAATACTAGTAGTTGCTCACGAACTAATGAAAACCTTTCTGGTCAAAAATCAGGGAGTAACCAAAGTAAAGTTTTCAAAACCCTTAAAGCTTTAGATTTTAAATCTTACCGTGGCTCTAAACGGCGTCTTCGTTTGTCATTGAAAGTTTTAAGTGAAATTACTGAGAGATTTCAAAATCACACGACTCCAAATAAATATTTATAGTTATCGCTCTTTAGCTCCACCATCTGCCTGTTGTCGTACGTTGAAATGTCTGTTTCAAAATGCAAAAGTTTTTCTCTCTTGCATTTCGAGTTATCCTCTGCATTGAAAAGTCTAGCATATTAAAAATAATTAAGTAATCTTTTATCAGGTGTCAGGTTATTCCAAATGTATTTTAAACTTGCAGTGAAGGCAGGTTTTTCAACAACATTTTAACTTAATGTATAGTCTACAAATTATATCAAGCATGATTTATCACTAAAATAGATTTGGGATGACTTTTACCACCAATTTTGTCGGTAGGCAATTTTATGAGAAAAGTAAAGTACAAATACAAAGGAAACTGTTTAATGCAGTCATGGCGCAAAAAATGAGCAGCTCAATAAAACAAGTAAATTTTTTTAACAGTAACTTGCAGCTAATTGCAGAATCATAAAAAAGAAATTGTTGAAATTACATTTATTTTTTATGTACATCAGCTAAAATCACAGACACAAAGTGAAGGTAAGATTCGAAAGAGTTTATGAGCACCATTCGTATGTAAACTTAATGTCAGTGTCACCGAGAATTTCTTCTACTTTTCTGTCAATTGCTTCAGATTGTGATGGTTTTTCCAATCTCCAATTTCCCCTGTAATTCATTGTTTTAAAATATTGCACTTGAGAACATACAATAGATGTGTATGCTACAAATACTAATGTAGTTCACCACAATACAACCCAAAATCTTCTTTACATAGTGCCATTTCTTTTTAACGCAAAAGGCAATCCGTATTACTGATGAATCCAGTTAATTGCATACAAGTAAATCATAGGAGTTATGTATTTCAAGTCTTTAAGAAAAAGCTCTGATTAAGTGCACAAAGAGCTTGGCCAATTGGGTGAATCAAGCTAGTTGACTTAACATTTGATAAATGCTGCATGCTCCTTTATTTTTTCTGTAGGAGTCTGAAAAAAATGTTGTATGTATAAAAATGATGTGCACATGAACAACAAATGTCTCTTAATTCCTATACTGAATAATATATTAATTAATTGCACAAATAACTTGTTCAAGTGGTTGTACAATTAGCCCCAATTGTCTGCATTAAAAATTGTAAACAGTAATCTAAAAACCAAATGTTGCTTGGCCCAAAGGAAATTAAACAATGAATGAGCAGAATTTCTACACTCATATAAGACTTTTATTTATTTATATATAGTTTACTTTTATTATTCAAGATCATACAACACCTCAATAACAATCTGAACTTAAGGATGTGTGCCTGGGACCTTGGCAAGCAAAGTAAATGTTTACCTGCAAATATGTTTATATGCCACCAAAAATAAAGAATGGATCGCATGTTACTTTTTAACAACAGGGTAATTATAAAAGTGCATGTATTGTAAAACAACTTTGTTTGATATCAAATATTGAACGTGTGAGTTTTTAACATCCAAATAAATGAAATATTCAATTAACTGGATTTTCCTGTTTCTGTCAATGCCTTTTACCTGTTTCATGTCCTCGAACACAAGAAACATGACATTGTCATCGTTTTTATGTTGATACCAATCTTTTACATGTTCCAAGTATCCTTCACCAGGTTTTCCAAAAAAACCTTGTTTGCCTGCCAAAATTTTTGTCTTTAATTGAAACGCACCATGGTTTTATTTTTGTATTCACAATATGCATAATATTTATAATTTTTTTATGCATTGTTGTAAAAACACCCAAATCTTTATTAGACAGATTTGTGTAATACTGTAAAGTCCTGCAAAGAATTTTTTACCCATTTTGCAAACTTACCTCTTTTGTATTGTTAGCCATGAGAATCATATTTAAACAGGTTAATTTGGGATTTGTACTACAACGTTTGGCCTATTTTATATTTTTGTTTTGAAACAGATTGTGCTAATTCAATCACATTGAAGAATTTTTTGGTGAAATTATAAAATAACAATTGCCACAATTAAAATTTTGCAGTTGATTACTTACCAGCAATAAGTAGATCATAAACTTTTCTTTCATCTCTAGGGAAAAAATCATAAGGATGAATTTTGACAAAGTTAAACCAGGAAACAAGTTGATCTTTTGGATTACGGATCAGATAGATTATCTGCATCGAAAAAGTGAAGTGATAAGTTAAAGTAATGCCAGGCAACTTTTGTCACTAACAGAATTGACCCGACTAGAAAATCTGATGTACTTTTGTGAGTGAGTTTTTATGACTAATTTTTCTTATCTACAAGCAACTCATGTTTTTCTGATCAATTTATGAAATTAGATTTTAAAGGCAACAAATTTTTTTGAATCGCTTTAGATTAACAAGGTTGCCTGGCAGATGAGTTCCAAAACATCTCCAGTCCAGTTTTGCAGTCTTCACTGCTTCATACTTGCAAACTGGAAAAAATGAACAAGAGCGTATGTAATTTCCGGTTGATTTTTTGATTAATGTTTGTTGACAAGGGTGCCTTAAGTTAGTATAGGTCCCTTTGCATTGTTTTGGTTTGTTTTTCTCTCTAACACTGGTTTGTTTCAACTAACTGGTCAAGAGGGGTGGTTTAAACTTTTGCCGATGTTGTTACAAATTAAAACATGTTAATTAGTTAGTTATCAAAAGTTATTGGCCCTGGGTGACCCAGCAGTTATATTTTTTTTGGTGTACTTAACAGTTGTTAAGAATGCAAATGTTTTTACAGCCTAAATTTGTGATCTGTCAGGAATTGCTGAAAGCTATTGTGAACCTGATAAAACTTGAATTATGTAAATTAACAGATAAAGTGTAAGTGATTTTAACTTTGCTGCAATTTTAGTCAAACAAATACTTTTCTCATACCTGGTACATACTCCAGGTAGTTGTAAAATTGGTTAAAACCTCTTGATTTTTTGATTAATTCTGGATCATTGTGGTGCAGGAGTTGGCGTATGATCTCAGAAGTCCATGTTGTACCTGCAATATGATACCACACATTATTTCATTTTTGGACTGACTAATACCACTTACCAAAATTATTTACTATACAGATCTTAGATGCCATATAAAAATTTTGGGCCGTTTGACATTAGGTCAGGTTCAACAACTAGCTAGTTAAGTTATTCAAAAATACTGACACAGAGTGCAAAGTTAGGCCCGTTTTTTTTTTTTTTTTTGAAGAAACCTTAACCTGAATCCTGCCCGAAAATCCCAGCCCGACTTACAACTCGAGGTGCAGAGCGTTTAGCAGTGACCAACCGATTTTGTCCTACTACATGCACTATTTTCGGCTTGGTGATTGTTCCAGTGCAGGTAAGTCCAAGAGGAGAAATGGAGGGCCACATACGGGTTTGGTAAGTACTTGTGCGGGCCACAAACGGACAAACTATTTTGTAGTAAAGGACTGAATTTGCTGTTCTGATTGACCTTATGTTTTGTGACCAAAATATTACTATCGTCTTTACATGAATTGAGTTGAATGAGTTTACATGTTTACACGCGTTTATATCGTCACCTAATGCGAACAAGTCCTTGTCACTTTACAGTAGATACATACTCAACTGTAATTCGGTGATTAGCTTAATATTAAGTACTATGCCTACAGCAATGCACCGACTGTGTGTGCAAGATGTTTTCGCGGGCACACACAAGGTAACGTCGGATAACGCGCGTCTGGCGTGACGTATGGTGTAAATCGCGTCACAATATTTTTTTCACAAACTAAACAAGATCAATTCAACAATAATAAAACACAATATACTTCTTGGGAAAACAGTTCATAGCCTTCTAATCTATTGAGGCCCGATGATATTTGCACAGCGGGCCGTAGTTTTCTGAATGTACCCTCAGGCTTTCTAAACCTGGGGTTTTCTGAATGTACCCTATGTACCCTCAGGCTATTTGTTGGCGACGAACCGAAAAGTAGAGCATCGGTAGGAAATCGCGTTGAGAAGCTCAAAACATGTGGAACGAAACTGCAAGCACCCGAAGTAAAACGTATATGAAGGTCAACCACTGGGTCGCGAACCGGGGCAGGTCCGTGAACAGTTAGTTACTGGGCCGTAAATGCTTTGAAACATTTCTGTAGCAGTTCTTGCCTACGGCCGTGCTGCCAAGGTCAAAGATACAATATATATGAACTGCAATAAATGTGCATTGCCTACATGGGCGACCAGTGATAATATTTCAGTTTTAAAACGGCCCGTAGTGCAAAAACGGTTGTCGACCCCTTGTTTACGTAACGTGTTGTGCCCTTTACATGAGACTACGTAAAAAGATTATGTAGGCTATGCTGCGGACAACGGTATGTACAGTTTAAATGCCTTGTGATATGTCAGCATGTTTTGCAGAGAAAACTATTGTCATGCTTGTACCTCGTATTAAAACTTATTTCCTGTTTTGGCAAGCTCGAGCAAAGTTATGTTCTTAGGTTGCACCTAGTGATGCAACGGGGGGGGGGTCTACATGGTTCGGGTCGAAACCGAATCATCTCATATGGAACGTGTTCATGGTTTTTGTTGTTATTTGCAATCAAAGTCAACGTGACATTCAGCCATTTTGCTGCGAAACTGAACGTCAACTTCGTGGTTACGTAACGTTTGGTGGCTAAATTCATTCTCAAGTCAACATCAACTTTCCTTTCCTGTTTTGTTTCTATTTAAGTCACGAAAACCCGATAAACACACTTAAGCGGAATATCACCACACATCTAGAATAGGTATATAATATTTTTAATTTAACTATGGGACCTTTTGTCCAAATGAAGTGGCGTATGGTACATTTCGTGATGGGCTTGCAATAAAATTACTTGGCAGACCTGCGTAGAGCTCTTTAGGGTTTTCCTAACCCCAGGTTTAGAAAGACGTACCGGTAATGTGCCTGTGTGCTGCGTGATTCGGTTTCTGTTCTTGGAGCAATGACAAACTGATACTGATCCTTGTGCTGTATTTCTACATTAGTCAGATTTCGTGGCATAGGATATATCTATGAAAAGTTTTTTGATATCTGCTTTGGTTGGAACACGGCACTCCTACAGTACTTGATTAGGTTTATTTAAATTTCTGAAATACATTGTAATATTTGTTTGATTAGTATATAAGGCTTAGCGCCTGCCGCCCCATTTTTGGTTCTACTTTGATAATTACGTTTGCTTAATTAGTTTTTGTCTTTCCCGAGAGGTTATATTGTGGAATGTTTTCAAATTTATCACATTCCGTATTTGCCGTGCATAGTAAATGTGGGAAACAAAACTTTGGTGAAAAATATTTAACTTCTTGTAAAATGCTAAACACAAGGTTAAATCCGGGGCGCATTCTGATATGTGATAAAAATAGGTTCAGTATTTAATTTGGGAATTTCCCTAATGACGGGGGGGGGGAGATTGTAGAAGAATCCTAGAAAGGGTTGGAAAGGGCTTTGTTAGCTCCTATATCTGTAGGGTTCTTCGTCGTCATACCTGATTGTTTAGCCCACCGTGGAAAAGTTTGGCGAGCTTCGTGTGTGGAGATGAGAAATTCATGGAAAAAATTGGCTTCATAAACGGTATTGGACAAAGTTTATATTATAGACAACAGTACCGCATTTTAATGTAGGCCTGGTAATAATACAACTACCATCGTTTTGGCACATGGGGGGGGGGTTTATTTTTCAGCTTTTGGGAATTTCCCTTTAAAATGTGCTTCGTCACACACTTAGTTTTCAGATATTCCGTCGCCTGAAGCGTTTAAATTTCCATATTACGCTGCTGCTATCTACGTAGCTTACTTCAGCAAAACTGCATCTATGTTGAGCGTGACTTGGTGGGGAATAAGATTGTAGAAGAATCCTAGAAAGGGTTGGAAAGGGCTTTGTTAGCTCCTATATCTGTAGGGTTCTTCGTCGTCATACCTGATTGTTTAGCCCACCGTGGAAAAGTTTGGCGAGCTTCGTGTGTGGAGATGAGAAATTCATGGAAAAAATTGGCTTCATAAACGGTATTGGACAAAGTTTATATTATAGACAACAGTACCGCATTTTAATGTAGGCCTGGTAATAATACAACTACCATCGTTTTGGCACATTTAACCACAAATGATAAAGGCATCAAACATATTACCAGACACGCCTGCAGTCTCTAAAGGCAAATTGGTAAATAATGTCCTGTTAAAAACCTTGCTCTTGTTGACCTACTCTTTATTGCCACCACCCACTTGTTGTAATATTCTGGATGCGATATCTGCCTGATGTTGTTCGAGCCCCTAACAAATGTAGCCCCAAATAGTTTCGGTGTATAAAACAGTTGCAGGATGTGGACAAAATGTTAAGATATTTGGTTCAGGGTTATGGTTTAGTTCTGGGGTGTCCAAACGCTTTTTAATGTGGGCCAATTTTTATCAGGTGCAGACACCTGTGGGCGACTGTTTGTTTTGCAAGATTTGAACTGTACAAAACAAAATATACAGCATTTAAGGAAATTTTGGAATTTTATTGTGTCAGCACCATGTATACTTTCTTTATACGGGTAAATAAAATTCCATGGAAAAGCTTTTGCAAAAAGCTCAATTTCATACTGTAATTTAAATATTTAAAAAAAAATTGAAACAACACTTGAAACGCTTTTGCAAGCTGCACGTTGGACACCCCTGGTTTAGTGTATCATGAGATTGGATTTACCTATATTTGAGGAATTTGGACCAATTTGTAGAATTTCACAAATTCCATACATTGGGACCCATCAATTTTTGTTTGCAAAAAAACAAGACATCAAAACAGGGGTGTGCAACCCTCGGCCTGTGGACCAAATCAGGCCCATTGATTAAAGGTTGTCCGGCCCGCAGAGCTGCTAGGTATTCCAATGTACAAGAAAACAAGTATAATTTTGTGTAGTTGTTAGCAGATTAATGCACCATGTGTCAACCTGACAATAATGTTTTTGTGACAAAAGTGACAAAGGTTGCGCACCCATACTTTAAAACACTTACTTGATAGTCACTGAATGAAAACTGTTAAAACTGGTTTGGTATACGATATATGATAAATAATAGTTTTGACAAATTTAAAATAGATATATTGATTACTGCAGCAAATGTTAAGAGATGTTGCAGGCATTTCCAATATATACCAGACATGATTTCACATATGTGATAAAAACAGTAATGTGAACACAAATGTTAAAAGTATAATGACAGTTAAGGGTTTTGCAACCATCGCTTTTAAAGTAGTGTTTTCATAATTGAAAACATGATTTGTTTGGATATCATACTTTACGTACTATACATAGAAATTTGCAATACTGACACATTTGTCTGCGGACAACATTTGCTTCATCAACAAATTGCACAATTGAAATCATACATGCCAATGTGATCACAAAGTAAACTTAAAAAATGATCATTTGCAATAATAAGATGGCATTTAAAATTACTACAATTGGAAGTAGGTAGCTCACAAGTATTAGGTGTTTAAGGCATAAGCATACACATCACAGAAACCAAGTGCATAAATTGCAAATCAGTTTTATGAGCTCAACTCGTATGTAAACTTGATGTCAGTGTCACCCAGAATTGCTTTTACTTTACGATCAACTTCTTCTGATTGTGCAACTGTCAAGTGGTCTTTCCAGCCTCCTACTCTTCCTGTAATTTAAATACATTTGCGATGTTTTAAAAAACAGGGAATACATTGCTCCTCAAAACCAGTACACACAAACCCAGATAATCACATGACCGATAAACCAAGCTTAATTATGCAATTTACTCATTTAAAGGTAAATTTATAAGATTGTGTTTAGTATAGCCACAGTTGGGTTTCCCAATCTGTATGCATTTAAGTCGGTATTGTTATTAACCGGTATTGGATTAACCAGATTTGTCTGTTTTCCATACTTCCTAATCATGTCACTTGTATCTGCCTTCTCTAGTTTGAACCCCAAACAACTGTTTTAGCATTACAGTGTGGACCCGTAGTAAAGAACCTGTTGCCTAAAGGCAGCATGCAACTGTTAGGGCCAATGGCTGCAGTCTTTTGTTAATGTATTTTACCACCTGACGGCTCAAACCTTAAACTAACATTATTAAATAACTGTCCAATGTGGTGAGAAAAGGTTCTTTACTCTGGTGTAAAGTGTTGTGTGATATCAAACCCAACAAAATGACAAAAGCAGAAAAAATGTAAAAAATGTTAGGTACACAAACAAGTATGTTTTCAGTGGTCAGTCCAACCTTCATAATACAGTGTAGCTGTAGCTAGTTCACTCATGATCCACCAAAGTGCCATGATTTAACACATAACAATATGCAGCCATTTCAGGGGTGGTGATTGTTCAGTGCAATTGTGATAATAGTAAAGGAATACCAGATATTTAAGTAAGTATCGATATCGTGTACGAGTACCATTTGTTTATACCTTAGGTACCTAGTACTGAATACTTAAATATATTGTTATACTCAGTTATGTATCACTAGCTAATTGATCAGTCACGGCCTGGGTGCATACTTACATGCACACATGCAGAAGCATGACAATGTGATTTCCACATGATAACGAAACAATATACATATCCGGGTGGAACTTATGTATATTGTTTTTAAAATTTTGTGCTGTCCAAAGCAAATATTGGCAAAAAGTTGTCTGTATTTGTGTACAAACCGGCCTTCGGCATCGAACATTGGTATCGAAAACTAAGGCACAATCATTTGATAACATTTTGTAGTATCGATACCCCTGAAATCATTCGACACCGAGTACCAGGTACTCATCCCATCACTAGTGCTTAACCTGTAATTTTCCATGTATATTTGAAATTAGTTAGAAAGCTTACCTTTTCTAAACATAGTCATTACTTCACCATTGTCAGCCTCACGGCCTTTCGCACTTTTCTTCATAGAATCGAATGAAGTGTTTTGTACAATTTCCTTAATTTTCTCATCAGTAACCTTGGCATTGATAAATGCTGCAAGCTCCTTTACTTTTTCTGCTGGATTCTGAAAAAGTTACTCATCTAAAACTTAAGATTTTAAGATGTTAGTTTACAGGTAAACGATAATAGACAAATCCAGTTATTGCATATTTAATTAGGTAAACAAATGATTTAGCTGGGGTTTGTAAATCCTATGCAATTAAATGAATTATGTGATTAACTGGATCCTATGTAATTCAATGTGATGTGATCAGTGGTATTAATTTGTATCACAGTGTTATGCCTGCAAGGTTAAAAGTTCTAAATTATTTTGTTGAAACAAAAATCTTTGATGACTAGTACCTTGATGTGAACTTTAACCAGTAGCTGTTTATGCACACAGGGACTATTTAATCAATGAACAAGCACATTTTCAGTGACAAGTTTAGTAAACAAACTTTGACAGTATGGATAAATAGACCAAGTAGTGCCTAATAATTGTTATTATAATAGGGGAATAATGCAACAGTGCTTATATTGTGCCAAAAGATAAGGACATGAACAAAACAAGTTTAAGAACAATGGTTTATTGCTATACAGTTACTTTTTCATTTTTAATTCTTGATGATCATGCTTTTATGTTTACCTACAAAGTTTGGTAAATAGTAAATTTAATAAAAGTTAAATTACCTGTTTCATGTCCTCAAACACAAGAAACATGACATTGTTGTCATTTTTATGTTGATACCATTCTTTTACATGTTCCAAATATCCTTCCCCTGGTTTTCCAAAACAACCTTGTTTACCTGCAAAGTTATTTTGTTGTTAGTTTGGATGACTTTTGTTTTTATGCATATTTTGTATGAACTCTTCAACTCTGCTTGTTATGGGTTTGAAATTCTTAGTTTGAGTTGGCCTGTTTGACCAAAAAGTATTCAATCTACATACTTGTTTGGTCAAACAGGTATTGGGGGGGGGGGGGGGGGGGGGGGGGGGGGGGGGGGGGGGGGGGGGGGGGGGGGGGGGGGGGGGGGGGGGACATACAAGCACCAACTTTTTTGTTATATACATTTAAAATGGCAGATAAGTTGGTTAAACCAACTTGCCAGGCTTTTTATGTATTAACCGCTTGTGTCTGTGTGTGCTTGGTTGATTTCCAGGTTACTTAAAAATGCTTTTGGCATTAAATAAATAACAAATGTCACCATCCATTCTAACATGTGTGAGTCAACACTGGGTTGTTGTCTGTCAGTCCTTGGTTATGTATTAAGTAACCATGCAACAATTTGCAAAACAATGCCTGCTGATATACCTAATTAAACGATTTTGGCTTATTAATTACCTGCAATGTGTACATCATAAAATTCTCTTTCATCTTTAGGAAATAGATTGTACAGATCAACTTTGACAAAGTTATACCAGGAAACCAGTTGATCTTTAGGATTTCGCATCACATATATTATCTGCAACAAAAATGTGCAATGGTAAGTTTGAGGTTTTCTCAAAAATATGAAATCTAAACCACTTGTTTCAAAACGTTTGGACCATATTGTTTACTAAACCATTTGGAAATTGTAACAGACAGATATTTAATGTTTCTTTTATAAAAATACACAGCAATCACTATTGTTAAAGTATTGATGAAGTGTAACACCCAAAAACAGACAGATTTACATTAATGTAAAAAACGGTTTTCCCTTGAAGAAAACTCCTGTTGCAAGGTGTAATTTCATTAAAAAATACACTTTTATTCTTGTGTGAATGGTTGCAAACAAAAAGTTATCTGCCATTTTTTAAGTTAATTCTGCAGACACTGTATACTTGCTGCTTTGTCTTTAACATTAGCTGAATTTTTCTCTCCTATTTCAGAATAGGTCAATACCATTAAAAGTGTGTTTTATGATTAAGTTTGTGATTTATATTTGAACAAACTTTTTTGAATCGTTTAAGGTTGACAAGGTTGCTTGGCAGATGAGTTCCAAAACATCTCCTGTCCAGTTTGGCAGCCTTCACTGCTTCATACTTGCAAACTGGGGGGGGGGTAATTACGAAGGTTTGTACTTTTTTGTTTGTTATGTTTGTTACCAGTTGTGCTGAAAAGTTATTGACTCAAAAATAGAAGTGCAGCGGAATTTAGTAGCAAAACATTTACTACTGTTTTGAAATAAAGAATTAATTGGGAATCAAAACCTAATTTATAAATGTCATTACCAATGTTGCTGTCAATTACACACATTTTTGGTACATGGAAGAATGTACACTGCACATGAAAAAAATTCTGACAACAGCATGCACATTTAATACTTTTGAAGTGTTCCTCGGTTCATAAGGGAGTTTGTTTGTATGCTTGGGTTGACATTAGAGTGAAGATTGGCTAAGCCAGTGGTCGGCAACTGCTGGTCCAGTAGTTTGTTACTGGGCCATGTACTTTTTCTGGTTAAATGCTTCAAAAATTTTACCCGTGTATCCCGGAAATGATAAACTAATTTAAGCGTTTATATTGCTGAATATTTGTAGTTTTTGGAATGCTAGTCCGCTATAAAATTCTAGTTTCAAAAACGGTCCGCAGAACACAAAAGGTTGCCGACCCCCGGGCTAAGCAATGTTTAAATCTACTTGTGGAATGCCTTCTTTTAAAGAAAGACACCTAGTATAAAATCATCTTTCATAAAGGCTTGATTGTCAGGTTTTGTTTTTGATGTTGTTGTGGATTAAAGGTGTTAAACTATATTGACATCAGTCTGTATAGAGCAGGGGCCACCAAAGAACCGCCCACAGCCTGGACTGGATCCCGCTCTCAAGGTCATTTTATCCGGCCCGCAACAACTTTTTTAGGTTTGTCAAATGGTTTTGATAACTTTGTAGCATTAAAAATGAATGTACTCCTTGCGAAAGTTTGCCTGTCGCGATATGTAGAATTGATAATTACCTAGTTTCATAGGATTACAAGGCCAAGGATTATAATCCAAAACCAGTTTGTTACATCACAGACAAGACTACAAGTGTTAATTGTGCGCAAAAAAATACCTTCTTTTGTTACTTGTAAAGTAGTATACAAGCATTGCTCGTAAGACAAGACTAACTGCACAGTTTAACAGTCGCATCACCAGATTATAAAATTGAATTGTAGAAAGACCATATCTTAGCGCCCTATAAAAATCGCCTCGCGAGCTAAGTTTCAAAGGACGGCGCTAGGGCATGTAAACTATGCGGCCCACGCGAATCATTATTAAACTTATCCGGCCCGCAGTGAAAAAAGTTTGGTGACCCCTGCTATAGAACAAGGTGGCCTTTGCAAGGCTAAGGGTGAATCCGGCCTTTGGGTCACAGTATCCCAACCATCTGCTTCGGATCTTTATATAGCCTTGTGTTTATTAATCCAGCTTAGCACATAAATAATCTGCAAGCTATTTTTTCACTGATTTACACAAATGTATTACAACCAAACATTTCATAGACTGGTTGTACCTGGTCCGTACTCTAGGTAGTTGTAAAGTTGGTTAAAACCTCTTGCATTTTTAACTAATTCTGGATCGTCGTTGTACAATAGTTGGCGTATGACCTCCGAAGTCCATGTTGTACCTGAAATGAAACTTTGTTGCCTTGTTAAATTAAAATTGTACAAGGTATTCGAGGGATAACTTTTACTGCATAATAAAGTTTGATTCTCATAGCAAATTAGGATGCGTTAAACAGAACCTGGTAATTTCAGGGATACCAAACGATTTGCGTGTTTATACTAGAAGAGTTTAACTTGTGAAAATAATTTAAACTATTGCGTTGCTCGTTTTTTGTGTGTTGTCGGGCAATAGCATTATCAAAACTGGCTAAAACTTCAAACAAACAAACACATACAAAGAACAGAAGTTGCCTTTTCAAAAATATGGGATTTACACCAAACGCATTTAGCCATGTTGGACCCCGCCCTCATTCCCTAACATGGGTGGTTAGCTTCTATGTCCCAGCAACGTTGCCCTCCCGGTCTTGATGTCCCAATGCGCCAACCTCACCCTCCAATGTGATTCCCTGTCGCATAACGCTTTTAGTAAAGGGGTAGCTTAGCGTAATTGTGCTGCTTCGATTTGTATCACTGGCGAAATAAAGTCAATTTAACTCAATCGAATTTAAGTCCAATGTATCTCTGTTAACTCCATCGAAAAATGTTATGAAATTAATTTTGACAATCGGCTTCCTCAAAAGTAAGTGTTAACCTGTCTTAGCATACGATGCCACCAATACGTCCCCATCCCTCGGTACAAAGTTGTCGTACGAATGTTGAGCAGTTGTAGCTTCGAAGCCCGGGAAAAGATGGTATCCATCTTTACACACCGAGGGCTTTTTAGGCGGAGCAGCGATTTTCAGTAACTCTCCGTAGCACTTTTCCAGTATTTCATCGCTATCTTCTGGCATAATTGGTACAATCTCCATCACAAACTTCCGAAACATTCCTTTCATTTTGTCTGGATCCATTTTATATCACGATATTAGCTGACGTTTTTTTAATTTTAATTACGTTTTCTGAAAAAAAAATTCACTGATGTTTTCTGTAAAATGACTCATAATAAATGTTTCAACACCATTGCTCGAAAATCCGCTAGTTTATGTTTTATCATCGGTTGGTCTGAATGTCAACGTCTGAATGTGAAATGTGTTATTATGCTTACAACGAGTCTACCGTGAAGCCGCCTGTTTCAAAGTCTGTTCAATCATTTTCTCTCTTTTTTGTCTTAGAAAGTTGGCGACTTTACACTAGGTCAATTTGGGTTGTCACAATGCGGTTTTACAGGCTTTGTATGAAAACAAAACTACAAGTCTTATATAGCTGAAACCCACAGGTCGGGAACCCATGGCCTACGTTTTTAAATATCTGACCTTAAAGCTGTTTCGACCCCCGGTACATAATGCACATAAAGTGAGGTCAACCTTGTAAGCCGTTTCAGTTTTTGAGTTTTCCGTAAAAGTATGGACTCCTTAATCTTACAACAAACTCATTGCACGACATTAAAACTTGCATTCCAGTCTTACAAACACAGCTAAGAGATAATCTTGATTCGCACTTCGATATTCGTCTCATGCAACTGAACCCTGCAGCTTATGCTTCCTAGCAAGACAACATGTACCCGCATTTAACTGACGAAGTCAACGTGCGCTACCAAGTTGCATCATCATCATCAGCTGTGAAAAACTTTGCTTCGTCATAGTAGCTCTTTGTTAAGTAAACAAGTGAAATATTAACTCAGGGACGCTGAGTAGAGCGACACTAAGGAGAAATGTCTTTTAATCCGTACTCAGCAAACATCAGTGCCGCCCTGCGCAAGCGCTCTTCAACCTTTTTCCTCTTGTGTACTCTTCAGAATATCCCGAAAATTATGTGGAAATTTTATAAAACAATCATAACGCTGAGAACTTTCTGCACTGATGATGACATCAGTGATGTGTTGAAACAACCGCACTAAGACGTATTTTATAGACACAAGTAGTCTGTCGGTCGGTTATTATTTGCAAGTACTTGTTAAGTCCGTGTATAATGTTCCTATATTTGTAATATGTGATTGCTAAGCCCAGACTTTACTTATTCCGCGTTCTCTTTTACTATCAAACGCTGCAGCGCTCCTGCAATACAAATTAATGCTTTCTTCAAAAACATGGATAAAATTGTGTTGTTATGGTGCACAGTTACGAAAGTTCCAACTTGTTTGTTCTGTTTGCTCGACTTCAAACTAGAGATGTACCGAATATTCGGTTTGCCGAATTTATTCGGCCGAATCGGCCATTTTTACAAAGATTCGGTTTCGGCCGAATAATTTGTTGCGAATCGGCCGAAACCGAATCTTTTACGAACAAAAATTTAAAGCGTACAATGTGCCTTTTCAGCCTTATTAGGTATCACACAATCTTTCAAACTACGCCATAATTAAAATCTAGTCAAGTATTATATATTTCTAATGTATTATTGTTTTTCGCACTCCACAAATCAGTAATTAATTGGCAGGCTGGCATCCATGCCTGAGGCAATGTTAAACCCCACAGAACTAAAATTATGACGAAACACAAGTACTCTGAAATGTTTGCTTGGTAGAAAAACTTCTGCTTTCATAACAAACGCGTAGCATACGACTTCGCGTGACGTCATAAATGATTCGGTTGATTCGGCCGAATTTGTTCGGCAAAACCACCGAATATTCGGTTTCGGCCGAACCGAAAATTAGCCGATTCGGTACATCTCTACTTCAAACCAATCAGGTAGTTAATGCATAACCAGCTAAAACTGCTGTGTCATTGTCTGGCTAAAATCCCGAATCAATCAGTTTAAAGTGGATGGTTCGGGACTTGGTTTTGTTAATGAGTTGGGTTGGTTTTATTGAGTGGAGAGTTGACACACAAGCATTTTACATGACATTGAATCATTTTACAATAGAGAAAACAATTCGTCAAAGTTACAGTGAAATTGGGCTGGTTTTTGTGTTTAATTTACTCGGTTGTTGCTTCTTTTACAAAAAAATAAAACAGCGTATTTAAATCACTAAACCTAGAGGTTGTTTGATTTGTTTTTGCATTGCAAGTTTTACTGAATTATTCAATACAGACACCACGTTTTGCATCAAATCAACACATTAACTACACGCAAATCCGTATGAAGCCTCAACTCTCATATGTGAACTTGATGTCAGTGTCACCAAGAATTTCTTCTACTTTTCTGTTAATTGCTTCAGATTGTGCGACTGTTAGATGGTTTTTCCAATCTCGTATTTGCCCTGCGACAAGGAAATGGAATTTTTAGATTTTCTTAATATTTAAACCGCCCGCTTAAAGATGTATCAGCAAAAAAACAAACATAGATTTCATAACAAAAATATTTATTTGGTTTATTTTTTACTTGCAATATTTATTGTAAAATTTAAACTGCTCGCTTGAGACATATTTAAAAAAACAAGCGTAGATTTTATAATGTACATCAAATCTGACAAAAACATTATTTATTTTGTTTATTTTTTAAGGGTGTTGCTATGTTGTTTTGCTGCTTTGCTTGAATGTCCCATATGTTGTAACACATACTTTTCCTCGAGATTTTAGACATTAGTTGCCCTAATATGAATTCTTGAATTAACGTGGTGGTAAAAATTATTCAGAAACTAAAACAATTTTATTTTTAGAAACACTGTTTTGTTTTAATTCACCTTTTCTGAACATTCTAAGCTCTGATTCCACTGCGTTTTCCTTCGACGCTTTCTTCAACGATTTAAACGAAGTGTTTTCGGCGATCTCGGATATTTGACCTTCAGTGACCTTGACGTCGATGAACCCTGCAATCTCCTTGATGTGTTTCAGTGGATTCTACACACAAGCTTCAAACGGTTACTTTCTTACTTGATTCATTAAAATTTCGGGCTGGGGCTTTCCCAAGGGATTTTTTTCTGACATCACAATCAAAGAAAATGTTACTTGTTTGTGACCTCATACTACACCATGCGGATCGCGACTGGCGTCAAAACAAGCCAAAAAAACAACAACAAAAACATGTATGGTTATTTTTTAATAACCTGTTTTAAGTCTTCATACACAAGAAACATGATATTTTCATCATTTTTGTGTCGATACCATTCCCTCACGTGTTCCAAATATCCCTCGCCAGGTTTAGAAAACACTCCTTGTTTTCCTACAAAATATGTAGAGTTATGTACACGCACATTGTTCAATGACATGCCTTGTTTAGGACTTCTACCACTAAACGATTTAGGACCTACAACTATACGGTAACCTTAGTTGGCCAGTGCGCACTTTATTCATACAATAATAGTGTAATAAGCAGTAGGCGGCGAAAAAGCTTGATAAGGCCCGGACCACATCTTTACCCTTCCTGGCCACGTTGCCTACATGTCAGCTTCGTGTGCAGCATACGAGACAAACGGTGCTTGTGATTAAACTTTCAGCGGATTCAACACAACCTGTGTAGCCTAGTTGGTAGAGCGCAAGTCCAGGAAAGACTCCTGTCGTGGGTTCGAATCCCACCGCAAGCTAGTTTTAACGCCTTTCTACGTGGGAATACACAGTAACCCGCTGCTTCAGTATAACGCCTAATAGGCCTGGCGTCGTATGATAGTTACCTTCAACATGTAAATCATAAAATTCCTTTGGATCATGTGGCAGCAATGTGTAGGGTTGTGGTACTGTGAAGTTGTACTATGAAACAAGTCGATCCTTGGGTTTCGGATCACGTATCTAATGTCAATACAGTGGTGGTTTAGATTAGAAGTCGCCAAACATTTTGAGCAGTTGAACGTTTGGAACAACGCGCATAGCCCTAAATGACATAGTCCAAAAATAACTTATAGGCTCATAAGAAGGAGTACATTACAATGATCTTTGTACCATTGTACCTTTCGAAACTTTTTCAAGTTGACCAGATTGCTCGGTAGATGAGTTCCAAAACATCTTCTATCGAGGTCGACAGCTTCCACCGCTTCGTACTTCGATACTTGAAAACAAAAGATTTTAAATTTACTTATCAACTTGTTTTGGAACCCGGCATCATGTTTGCTTGCCAGATATATTTTGACACAAGAGTGAATATGACCTTTTTGATCGTTACAATCTGATCAGGTTTCACCCTTTTTGGATTAGCCTGTATAACTGAGTAGTGATAATTTGGATACACAGGAAAATTCTTTACACTTGCGGTTTTGGAAGTCGATTTAATGTATAATGAGCGGTTTAGTGCAGAGGCCGGCAACCTTTTTTGCACTGCGGACCGGAAATTTTTTTATCGCGGACCGGCCTTCAAAATGTACAAATATATAGCTATAAAAACGCTTAAATTAGTTTATCATATCCCGGGATACATGAGCAAAATGTTTTATAGCATTTAACCTGAAAAATTATGGGGGGGGGGTTTTTCCTGTGTGTCCAAATTATCACAACTCAATTTTACTGGATATGCCAACAAGGGTGAAACCTGATCAGATTGTAACGAACAAAAAGGTCATATTCACTCTTGTGTCAAAATATATCTGGCAAGCAAACATGATGCCGGGTTCCAAAACAAGTTGATAAGTAAATTTAAAATCTTTTGTTTTCAAGTATCGAAGTACGAAGCGGTGGAAGCTGTCGACCTCGATAGAAGATGTTTTGGAGGGGGGGGGGTACCAATATTTATGTATGTAATACTGGTTTATGTCTACTAAGATATGTGGTTGTTAGAAAGAACTGCTTCGTATGTGTGTACGGCATTTTAGGCAATTCTAAATTTTAACCAACCGAAAACAAGATATGTAATAATTTAAATTGCATCAACAAGTGGTTGCACATATACCAGAAAACTACTTGGTGTGTGTTAAATCAGGGGTCGGCAACCTTTTTGAACTGCGGACCGTTTTTGAAAGTGGAATTTCTGAAAGACTGGCCTTCTAAAATCTACAAACATTTAACAATAAAAACGCTTAAATTAGTTTATCATGCCTGAGATGCAAGAGAAAGCAATTAACCTGACATTTATACGGCCCGGTAACGAATTCCTCGCGGAACAGCGGTTGCCCACCACTGTGTTAAATAACCATGATTGCAAACCTTTGCACACGTGCCAGGGTTTGCAGATCCTGTGGTAAAGTAAAAACTGCCCTAGAGCTTTAATGCTTAAGTATTTGTTTCACTTACTGGGACCGAATTCAAGATAGTTGAAAACCAAGTTAAACTTTCTTGAGTTTTGTTGCATCTCTTTATCATTAATATGGATGAGATGACGAACTATCTCCGGTGCCAATGGATTTTAAGTCGGTTTCAGTTGTCTAAAACAATCGTGTTTGAAGGGATGCGGGTTCCAATACTGAGTTGTGCATAAAAATTAAATGGGCAAACTTGGTTCTGAAGTAATAACTTTGATAAAGAAGTGTTTACAATTTGAGCAGGCAGACAACAACTCAACTCAAATAAGGGGTCTTAATAAGCCTTTTTGGATAGGATAACGTATTTGTACGGATTTTATCATCCCAGTGTATTAAATAGCAACGCAACAGACAAGTGTTTTGGACATATGTGGGTCAAACCACGCTTCAAAAAAATGTTTTGTCAAGTTTTTGTGGGAACTTTTGCACTCGGGACCCCATTTTGTGTTGTTATCATTTTCGAAAACAATTGTTTATAAAAGTTTAGCACTGAGAAACAGTGCATTGCGATAAAATCTTCATTGTACCTTTCTGAATTTCTCGAGATTATTACGACCTAGGCCTTTTCAAACAAATCTTAACCTCATACCGAACCTGTTTTGGCATACGAAGCCACAAGAACATCGCCCTCTCGTGGTGTAAAGTTGTCGTAGGAATATTTTGCGGTTTCAGGTTCGAACCCCGGGTAGAAGATAAACCCTTTCCACTGTGATAATGGAGCTTTTTGCTTCACGGGGGGGGGGGGGGGGGGGGGGGGGGGGGGGGGGGGGGGGGGGGGGGGGGGGGGGGGGGGGGGGGGGGGGGGGCCATGAATTTTTCGCAGAATAAACGAAGTCGCTCTGCATTATCCGTTTTTAGTTTTCGGTTCTATTGACTTTATACAGCCTGAAAAACACATAGAACACATGTTTTTTCTTGAAGTAGCAATATTAATTGTTGGGGGGGGGGCCTCGTTTAGCTCAACCAGTAGGCGATCGAGGTCGACTTTGTGATCTTTACGTAAAAGTGATTTCATTTCTTTCATGAAACGGTCGCAGAACAATCGAAGTCGCTCTGCGTTATCCATTTTCAGTGTTCGGTTCTATTGAGTTTATACAGCCTGAAAAACACATAGAACACATGTTTTTGTCTTGAAGTAGCAATATTAATTGTTTGCCCCGAGGCAATATGTAAAATATGCAATTTTTAAACTGGGAGGTTTTCAATTGTTTTTTAGAATGGCTTTAAGCCTTGATGACATCGCTTGAACGTCATCTTGACCTCATTGTTGCTAAACAGCAGTCGCATAAAACGCAATTGGCATATTTTTTCTTTCATTCACTTTTTGCTTTTTACGACAAGTTTAATTGCTTAAAGAAGTTCTTATGCAGACATTTACATTTTTAGTTATCTGTTTTCAGAAAGGACATATCACATTATTATGTTTGCTATAAACTCGGCGCAGTGCAAGGTCTTTTTCCTTTAATTTTTTTTACAATCTCTTTAATTCTAAAATATATTCAACTAATAACTCAAAATTACAATCTATTCAACTAATAACGTTACAACAGTTGGACCCCTGATTTAAGCACAGCAATGAAGTTTGGCAACAGTTTAACATTTGTTAAATCTCACATCTCAATGTAATCTGGTTCGAGGATTACAATGTCGGCGTTTACATTTGATGGCGAGCTTTTCTTGTGCCTATATATAACACTTTCCTGCTTTGTTTGCAGAAAGGGTCAAAACACTTTGGTGTGTTTGCATTAAGCTCGGCACATTACCAGTATTTGATGCTCTTTTCATGGCTAGATGTTTTCTTAATAGACTTAGAAATGTTTGATTGAAAAAAGCAACAACTAACCAAGTTATGCTGTTAATCGACTGCCTTGAGCTTTAGGTGTCGATTTCTGCATTTGTTCAATATCTTGGACAGGATTAGAACCCGCAACCTTTCTGTCAACTGATAGTATATTGTGATAAAACTCACTCTTTTATGTAAATTTTCTGGACCCAAACCTGTCTTACATTCTGCTACCTGTTATTTTATCAAACCCAGCACCATCCTTTACAAAGTTGTAAGCAGATTCGATTTTTGTTAATTCAAAGCCAAAATAAGGTCTGTAAGTTAACTTAAAACGAGTGTAAAAACGCTATAAGCTAGAATCAAACCCGAAATCTATGCGAAAGCCCTGCCCAACTCCGGTTTACGAATATATTTAGAAATTACAACGATGTCCTTCGAAAGCTATCTGCATGTCACTGTACGTTGCCGGTACAAAACGACTTTGGTTTCATATCTGCACTAATTGAATGCATTCTTATCTTTTTACAAGATGTTGCTATTCTTACACGCTGATCTGAACGACTATTTAAATAACAGAGAAAGTTTGATTTATATTGCTGACCAAGGTGTTTAACTAAGTTTTTTGCTCTGTAACTGTTAACGTAGTGTAATAATTGTTTAGTCTTGCAAACCGCAGTTGATATATAACCGGCTGAAAAACTTTAAACTCATTACCAGGCTAACGTTTCCAGTCACGTAACTCCTAGGAGTCGGTCCATTGTGGTACATGCTACTGTTTTTTCACACGATTTGAAGATGTTACACTTTTTGACAGGGTCTATAGTTTTACCTCTATGAGACTCTCTTGTGTATTTTTTAAAAACTGAAAATGCTGATTGGGCAAAGTATATTGTTCTTTTATCAAAATACTTAATTATACTTAATACTTAATTCGTTGTAGTGCTTGTTGAAACCTAAACGTTTTTATTTCAAAGATTGATACTCGACCCGAACCAAAAACGTTTTATGATGTTCACGATTTTTCAGTGTTTGATTTTGACCAAAATATTTACACTACTTAGATTCAAGACATAAATATTTTGCCTTTCTTGAAGACCGACTTAGAATTACTTGGTTTATACCAGTGGTTCTCAACCACGGCCCATGCACCCCCTGAGGGGTGAGGAGGCATTATACCAAATCAGCTGGTCTCCCAAGCATTATAGTATGGGAAGGCGTAGGTTAGAAAAATCTAGCCTCCTAGTTCGAACCGTAGGCTAGATTTTTCTAGCTATATGAGTAAGCGTACTGTGATTTCGACATGAGTGTGCCGTGATCGCTGGTCTGCATGAACGCTTTAGGACTGATCCCAGTTATGAATTTATCTTTATCTTAACTGATTTTTAACAAGCTTTTGTCGCCCGATTTTAGGTCGAAGGTGAAAACTCGTCCATGTTATTAAATTTTCTCGAATGTTTGTTGTTGGTTTTTCTTTTGTTCTAGTTAAACTTAGGGTCGGACAAAGTCCTAATTCTTCCAAAGTTTTATCAACATAAGTTAGATGTCGGTGATCTATTACTTTCAATCGGATTTTTTGTGCCTCACCTTAGCTTGCCTACTGTCCACTATATCATTTTTTACTGCAACATCACTAGAAAACGTTGTTGCCATTGAAAAAAACATTTAACTTTACAATTTTTTTGCGCTTTTTAAGTCCATGGGTTGCTATAGTCAATGACGAAAATCTTGTGTTGACAAAACTTTTATTACAAAAAACTTTTTTATTAAACTAGGAGAGCTAAAACAAATCACTGAACATACATTAGCTGATTTATTTCCTCTTATCACTGATCGAACCAAGTTTTAATAACTACACGCAAATCCATATGAAGCCTCAAATCTCGTATGTGAACTTTATGTCAGTGTCACCAAGAATTTCTTCAACTTTTCTGTCAATTGCTTCAGATTGTGCGACTTTCAGGTGGTTTTTCCAATCTCCGATTTGTCCTGCGATAAAAAAAATGCAATATTTATATTTCACTTTTTAAATATTTAAACTGCCCCCTTTTTATGCATAAATTAAGAGGGTGAATATGATTGTAGAAGACCGAGCACAGAGTTGACTATAAATATCAAACGTTGTTTTAGTTTAATTTGTTGTTTTAAGGGTGTTACTCTTTCATTGGTGATCTGCTTAAATGTTTCAAATTTTGTAAAACATTTTCATTTTTTTCTTCAAACTGTTTTATGATTTCATTTTCGTAAAGTCCGCCAACCCTATGCTGTGGCAAAAAATAGTTTGATTCCTAAAAAAGTTTGGGAAACACTGATCTGGCAAAACGTTCCGTAAAGCTTTTAACTTCATACAGTTTCTTTTGTTTTATTACGTTTATACACTATACACCAGGGGTTCCCAACCTGTGGTACGCGTACCACTAGTGGTACGCGAAGGTTTTTCAGGTGGTACGCGAGTAGATTCTGTTTTTTTTTTCACAAAAACCTGGATTTACAACTTCATATTTCCTTTATCTGGTTTTGTTTACCAGAATTATTTCCCCAAGCCTATTCTCATTGTTACGTAACTACTCCTGTTGTTTCGTAGCATTACGATCTTCAAAATACAGGCCATGTCGATTGTCAACAAGAAGCAGTTGCTTTGAAAAACCGTTCAACCAATGATTTCAACGCTGTTGGACAGTAGGCGTTAATAATCTCAAGCAGCGAAAATGCATGTATCAAAAATCTCATTAAATTTAGGTGTGGTGCTTTAGTGTTGTTGTAGTAGGACAATATTATTCTTCTCCATTAAATATGATTCGATCAAATAGTTGTTCTGTACAAAGTGGTACGCGTGGCAGTACAGAGCGTCAAAGTGGTACGAGATCGTAAAGAGGTTGGGAACCCCCGCTATACACGAATCTGTTTTAATTCCTTCATACAGAATATAAAATTTCTAATTTTGATAACTAATAAAGAGCTTGTGGAGATGGAAATGTTTTACTTCTGAACTAGTTACGTTTAAAAGGTTTTGTAAATACAACGTAAAATGTGGGTTAAATGTTTTCGGGGGCTGGTCAAAATCCTGTCGCGAACTGCGGTTATGCTGATGGAAAACGCTTATGTGGGACAAGTGCTCATGATGGTTTAAAAATCTGCTGTAACGTTTCCAATAAAGGATGACGTCTTTTGCGTCATTTTGGGGCGATGTATTACTGGCGAAAAATATTTTTAGAAACACTGTTGTTATTTATTTCACCTTTTCTGAACATTTGCACTGATTCCACAGCGTTTCCCTTCGACGCTTTCTTCAACGATTTAAACGAAGTGTTTTCGGCGATCTCGGATATTTGACCTTCAGTGACCTTGACGTCGATGAACTCTGCAATCTCCTTGATGTGTTTCAGTGGATTCTACAGACAAGCTTGAAACGGTTAGTGTCCCTGATTTAGAGTTGTAAACGGGCCCGAAACTGGAGCCGAACCGGAAAGTACAAGTCCGAAAACCGAATCGTTTTCGAGAAGCCCGTTTAGGTCCGAAAGTTTGATTGAAAGGCCTATACATTGAAGCCTCAGGAAAGACCAAGACAACAAACACAATAGGCAATTATTCTTGAACAAGGTGTTTTAGAGCTGTTTGACATTAGGCCAGGAGAAGCAACTGGCTACTTAGTTAAATTTATTCCAAAAACATCAGACACACAGAGAGTAAAGTCAGGCCCGAATCAAGCCCGTTTTTTTAAGAAACCTAAGCCCAAACCCGTCCAGACTTACAAGTGTGCCCTGATGGGTTCATCAAAAAATTTGGTTGGGGTTTACCCTAGTGACAAGTTTATATATTTCTGACATCACAATAAGAGTAAATGTTGTGTCACATTTTGTTTTTCAGCTCATTTTCACAAAATGCTCTTTCATAAAAACACAAGTGTTTGATCTGACCTGTTTTAAGTCTTCATACGCAAGAAACATGATATTCTCATCATTTTTGTGTCGATACCATTCTGTGACATGTTCCAAATATCCCTCACCAGGTTTAGAAAATACTCCTTGTTTTCCTACAACACAACAGTTATGTGTAGGCAAACTGCAGAGCGATATGAGCTATAGCTATGAATTACAAGGACACAATTGACTATAGCTTACCACAACTTTTTCAGCAGACGTTTTTGTTTTTACAGGGCTATACAATTGCTTGAGTTTTTGTTGGTTAAACGTTGACAATAATTAAAGTAAATTACACCAGCCAACATGGGCTATGTCTTGTCACCAGCTGCACTGATGAGACCTTATAGATCGAAACTTTGTGCACTGTATGTAGCTTACTTCAATAATAACCTAATTGTATTGAAAATTACATACATGAAATGCCATGCGATACATGATATTTCATACTTCTCAAGCTGTTAAAACTTTTTTAGTCTTGCCATACACATGATAATAATGTAAAAGTGGGCGATGCGAAAGGTTAAGTAGCTCAGATTAAACCTCTTACCTTGAATATGTAAATCGAAGAATTCCTTTGCATCTTGTGGCAGCAAGTTGTAGGGCTCGTGTACTGCAAAATGGTACCATGAAACGAGTTGATCTTTTGGGTTTCGGATCACATATATGATCTAAAATCAACAAATTGATGGTGAAGTGCACGGGACCTTCGGAGTTGAGAGTTAAGAAATACTGATTGCAAACGCGTGAGGGTTTAACAGTTTTCAAGCCCTAACTGGAGTAACTTTAGCTCTCGGAAAAGACAAACACTAATTAGCATACAGAGTATTTTTGTCTAGTAGCAGTCAGGAGGCGAAAATGCCTTGCAACAAACCGTTACCCTTAATTGTTTCCTAGATTCTTCTTCGTGGTCGGGATGAATTTTCGTCTATAGTTTCACGGCCCCCAGGGAAACGAGCACATTGCAAAATATATTCACTCTACCTTTTTGAATTTCTTGAGGTTGACCAGGTCGCTCGGTAGATGAGTTCCAAAACATCTTCTATCGAGGTCGACCGCTTCCACCGCTTCGTACTTCGATACTTGAAATAATTACGTTTTTGTCATTTTGAACTTGCTTGTCAAGATTAACTTGCACGCGTGCCGGGGGGGGGGTCCTAACTGGGGTAACTTTAGCTCTCGGAAAAGACAAACACTAATTAGCATACAGAGTGTTTTTGTCTAGTAGCAGTCAGGAGGCGAAAATGCCTTGCAACAAACCGTTACCCTTAATTGTTTCCTAGATTCTTCTTCGTGGCCGGGATGAATTTTCGTCTATAGTTTCACGGCCCCCAGGGAAACGAGCACATTGCAAAAAATATTCACTCTACCTTTTTGAATTTTTTGAGGTTGACCAGGTCGCTCGGTAGATGAGTTCCAAAACATCTTCTATCGAGGTCGACCGCTTCCACCTCTTCGTACTTCGATACTTAATTATTTTTGTCATTTTGAACTTGCTTGTCAAGATTAACTTGCACGCGTGCCAGGGGTTGCAGACCCTGTGTTAAAGTAAACTGGTCTAAAGCTTTATTGCAGTGGTTCCCAACCGGTAAGGAATGTCTCCCAAGTGAGGAATTATAAAACTTGAGGAATTTACTTAAATTTGTACTTGTGGTTTGTAAATAAACACTTTAGCTCAGGCATAAGAACTGTAAAGTTGACAAAAAAGAGCCAATTTCGAATGATCTTTTTTATTATTTAGCATCTAGGGGGGGGGGATTCACAAAAAAGAGCCAATTTCGAATGATCTTTTTTATTATTTAGCATCTACTATAGTATATTAGGAAGGAGTAAAAAATGTTTAAATTGTTAACGTCAGAATTGGTCGAAAAAGGTTGGGAACCACTGCTTTAGTGTTAGGTATTTGTTTCACTTACCTGGGCCGAATTCAAGATAGTTAAAAACCAAGTTAAACTTTCTCGATTTTTGTTGCATCTCTTTATCATTAAGGTGGATGAGATGACGGACTATCTCCGCTGTCCAAGTTGTTCCTGGAACAATAAGTGATAAAGTGTAAGGTGCAATGGACGACAAGTCGATTCCAGTTACAGCTTATAAAACCCTTTGTGGACATGGAAAGGTATTTTGGGGGTCGTTTCGTCCCATTAAATATAACAAGGCAACTTAAATTCGACTGATATATGTTTGGACCAGATACAGACAGGTAGGGTTGCTTTGACATGGAACTCAAAACAAGGACAACCGAAAAATGAAATTTTCATACGAAATGAAGCAATTTTTGAACAAATCTTTTTTTGAACAATTACAACTTATTCTTGTTTGTAGAAAATACTTCGTGCATCTCACGGCAGCTCAGGTCTAGGTTTACTTTTTCATGTAGCAGGGAGTTGACTTGTATGTGATGAAAATAAGACAAAATAAGGACTCCAGTCAAAAACAAGAACAATTTTTAGAAATAAGAACAATATATTTTTCTAAGCCGTTGTCCTTTAAAATGAGGACAAAATCCAAAGACGGTCGGTAGGGCAACCCATGTTATAAGTACAAAGTTTCAAAAAACGTTTTCTCGCACCCGACCCACCGGGTTGATGCTTCCATGTCTGAAGTATTGGGGGGGGGGAAACAATATATTTTTCTAAGCCGTTGTCCTTCAAAATGAGGACAAAATCCAAAGACGGTCGGTATGGCAACCCACGTCATAAGTACAAAGTTTCAAAAAACGATTTCTCGCACCCGACCCACCGGGTTGATGCTTCCATGTCTGAAGTATTAAGCAGTTTCAATTCCAGATGCAAGTTAAAGCTGCTGGAATTGCAGTTTAAACGACAATACAAAGCTAGATTAAATTAAGATCAACGATCTACACCACTTTTTCTGTTTAATGTGCAGCGTTTTACTGACGCCTTAGGTACAATCACGAATGTCCCCGACCTGTTTGCGTTTTTACCACCGCTTGATTGCTTTGATCGGAAACTTTTTGCTGTCCCCTTCTTTTTGTATTAGCTTATATATTTTTCGCGGTGACATTCAGTCATATGTTGCAAACACAATTGAAAAAAATGCTCGAAACAAATGAAAAACAGTGCTTGCCTTTTCCCTGTGAAAGTTAATACGTTTTGGCCACAAATGTAAGTTCATAACCATCAAGCACTTTCCAAGCAAGAAACAACCTTAATCTTATACCGAACCTGTTTTGGGATACGAAGCCACCAGAACATCGCCCTCTCGTGGTGTAAAGTTTTCGTAGGAATATTTTGCGGTTTCAGGTTCAAACCCCGGGTACATTACGACTCCTTTCCACTGTGATAGTGGATCTTTTTGCTTCACTGCCTCGTTTAGCTCAACCAGTAGGCGATCGACGTCGACTTTGTGATCGCTCCTCAACACAGATTTCATTTCGTCCATGAATTGTTTGCAAAACAAACGAAGTTGTTCTGCGTTATCCATTGTCTCAGGTTCTACCAAGATATATACCTATCCTAAAAATGCGCACAAACATGATTTTACTTGATTCCATGTAATCCGTGAGTATTTGGTTCATAAATCGTCACTAACATTGTAATACGTTAGGCCTAAGGGAAGAAACTTTAATCTATATTAATTGGACATCAATAGGACCAAGCGAAGTTAATAACCACAGGTCTAAGCTCCAGCAAAGAGGTTTTGTTTTTTTAATTTAAATCATATACGACCTCCGAATTGACACGCAGTAAGTTTATGCGACAGTTTTCACATTTGTCAAGTGTCACACTTATCGAATGCAAAACTGAATAAGTTCTTACTGGGGGCTTTTTAATTTGACGGCGAGTCTTTCTTGTGTTTACATAAGTTTTTCTGCTCTGCTAGCTGATCGATTAAAGCACTTTGGAGTGTTTGCTTTAACTCGGCGCACCACCGGGCATTTATGGTCTGTGTTTGGCTGGGCATTTTTTTCATGATTTTTTTACGCCTGAAGCTATATTGTCGGTTTCTGCATTTGTTCAATCTCATTTTAGTTGTTTGCTTGTAATTCGGTTTGTTCCAAAGCAAATGCAGTCGTGTAAAACTAATGCTAATAGGAGAGTTTGACCTCCCATACGAGAATTCTTTATCAGGATAATGGCATTTCTTGCTTTAAAAGGTATTCGTATTGCAAGGTGGGGGGGGGGTTCCCATACGAGAATTCTTTGTCAGGATAATGGCATTTCTTGCTTTAAAAGGTATTCGTATTGCAAGGTATGCTATATTAATTTGTTAAAGGCGTGTCTTATGAAACGTCGATTATTTATTATAAAGAAACTGCTGGAAGAACAATTCTCGTTTCTACATTATACCTGGCAGCAATAGCTTATTCACTGCTAATATGACAGGATCAGACCCCGAAACCTTGTGAGCAACTCGCGAAGTTGCATGTTTTGTCAAATGTAAAACTCGAATGTTTTTTACACATTCCACAACTCAAACCAGTACTAAACTCTGCGACCTGTTGTACTCCCAAACCTACAGCACTACTTGCGATGAATTTGTAAACGGGCCCGAATCATAATTCTTTAAGCTTAGAAGTGAAATTACCAATGTGAAATCACGAAATAAGATTGTGAAGTCAGGCATAAATCGAAACCGTTTGATTCAAACTTAATCCCAAACTCTGTCGCCCTGACTTGTACTTCTTACAACATTGCCTTCTTAAGCTAACAACACGTCACTGTTAGTGTACGGCTACAAAACGACGTTGGCTTAATATCTGCACTTTTTACTATGACTGTGTAGCACAGGTAGCTTCAGTTTCAGCTCCAGTTATATTGCCGATTAAAGCTGATTCACTATTATTCCAAAGATTTTTGCAGTGTAACTTTGAGCGTAGTGTAATAATCGTTAAGGCATTCAACCTGCTGTTAATGTATAATCGACAAAACGCCATTTCTAGACTCAGGCTCCCGGTCACGTGTTTGTCAAGGGCCGGTTCAGGGTTTGACACCAAAGGGGGACAAGAGGTGCTTAAACTCTCCTACAGATTTACAAACAACACAATAAACAGTGAACAGAGTCATCATTTTGTAGCGAATTGTTGTTACTGTTTTTTCTCACGATTTTAATCATGTAACAGTGTTTCAATTGGCCTCCGTCTTTACGTCCATCTGCTTAGATTATATTAAGGAACTGAAGATGCTGATGAGGCGAAATATTAAATATCTTTTACCAAGGCTTTTGTTTAAACTCTATCGATGTTATTGCTTCTAAGGAGGTGGACTTTTTAGCCCAAAAAGCTCAAATGTTTTTATAACTTTGAAATTCGACCAAGCTATAGAAATAGCGATGATAATAGTTGTGCAGTGTTTGATTTTTACCTGATGCCGACAACAAAATCTCATTCTTCTCTGATAACACGAATAAAGGTTTAGTGGCAGTGATTTCTACTTTAAGTTTCTAGTTTAGTTCCGAATCCAGTTTTGATTTTTCTACAACTGCGAAAGCTTGGGCAGTAGTTTTTGAAGTGGGGTTTCGGATCCAACTTATTTGGACTGCAAGCGTACCCAACTTTCTTGTATGAAGATTTCGCAAATATGATGTCACAACAAGTAACCTATGATGGTGTTACGTGGAACAGTTTGTTTTTTCATTGTTTCAGACCTAACCACCAATATCGATAAAATTCCACCCAGATAACCTTCTTTGGAGCGTTCGTGAAAACATTGGTGTAGTTGTAGCCTAATGCTGTCAGCACAGTATCTTAATGCATGCCTTACAGAAAAAAAAACATAATAATTCACGAAACGGTAAAAATATAAACATAAACTCTAACGCCAAAACATTAGAGGAAATTACAGATCAGAAATGTGTTTAGTATTTAATTCGTCAACAGATTTTATAACAAGTAAAACCAAAATAAAATTAGTCAGATTTGAAAATTGTCGTGAATATTTTTTCCAGTAAATAAACTTGTACGTTATTTTCCCATTCCAATGTTACAACTCGTGTATTCAAATTGACATTTACCACATTTTCAGAGTTCATTTAAAAGTCTTGCGCAGTCTCAATTCGTGCCCTGAAAACAGCTTCGGAGTTCCCAGGGGGGGGGGTTTTTTTCATTGTTTCAGACCTAACCACCAATATCGATAAAATTACACCCAGATAACCTTCTTTGGAGCGTTCGTGAAAACGTTGGTGTAGTTGTAGCCTAATGCTGTCAGCACAGTATCTTAATGCACGCCTTATAGAAAAAAAACATAATAATTCACGAAACGGTAAAAATATAAACATAAACTCTAACGCCAAAACATTAGAGGAAATTACAGATCAGTAATGTGTTTAGTATTTAATTCGTCAACAGATTTTATAACAAGTAAAACCAAAATAAAATTAGTCAGATTTGAAAATTGTCGTGAATATTTTTTCCAGTAAATAAACTTCTACGTTATTTTCCCATTCAAATGTTACAACTCGTGTATTCAAATTGACATTTACCACATTTCTTGCGCAGTCTCAATTCGTGCCCTGAAAACAGCTTCGGAGTTCCCAGTATTGACCTTACTCGGACAGGTCGTATATGAATCGAATGTCGGTGTCTCCGAATATTTCATCGATTTTCCTCATTCAGATGATTTCTCCAAGCACCAACTTGACCTGGACGAAGCAAGTGGTAATTGGTGACTTGAAACGAAATTTGGTCAATTCTAGACTTTTTACGTGGTTTGTATTCTTAGACACACCAGACTCACAACTTGCTGAATCCGAAACACGAGTTTTAGTTTAGTGAACACATTTTAAAGCAGACTTTTGTTTAACAATCGCTTTAATCAGCAGTAAATCGTCCGCATTTCAATGTATCCACTTTGAACAAGCTTTCTGGTTTGTTGTTTTACAATCTTGTGCCTGACACAAACATCACCCGAAATCGAAACATACACTATCTCGACCAAAAACTTAAAAATGAAATTACACAAGAACATATTTAAAACGAATGTTAAATATTTATTTTATTTGTTGGGGGGGGGGCGTAAAAATGAAATAACACAAGAACATATTTAAAACGAATGTTAAATATTTATTTTATTTGTTTCTGTTGCTCGTCGAAAAATGCGCTGCTATGTACACAAAATTCTCTTCACTCAAACAACTACAAAAAAACTTGTTTGATGACGTTAAAAAAATATACATACCTGTCTGGTGGGGGGGGGGGCAGGTCGTACGCGAATCGAATGTCGGTGTCTCCGAGTATTTCATCGACTTTTTTGTCAATCAACTTCGATTGTTGATCGCTCAGACGATTTCTCCAAGCACCAACTTGACCTGGACGAAGCAAGTGGTAAATGGTGACTTGAAACGAAATTAGGTCGGGGGGGGGGATCAAGTCTGTGACACTTGCCAACTTATGTTTCAGAACCTTGTTAAAATCTTATAAACTTTCACACCTTTTCGAAACATGCTTGAGCCGTAGTGTTTTAATGTTTCCTTCATGGATGTGAAAGATATTTGGCTTGAAATCTTCTTCAAATCACCATCGCTTAATTTTGCGTCCACAAACTCAGCTATCTTTTGAAGATTTGTCTCAAGGTTCTATGACAGGTTTGTTAAGTTGTTCACACGAAACGCAACCACCGAATCTGTTCATTTACCTGTTCATAAGATTTATCAGTTCATAAATCACCCAAACACATTTACCTGCTTTAAGTCTTCATAGGCAAGAAACATGATATTTTCATCATTTTTGTGTCGGGGGGGGGGGGTCAAGTCGGTGACACTTGCCAACTTATGTTTCAGAACCTTGTTAAAATCTAATAAACTTTCACACCTTTTCGAAACATTCTTGGTCCTAGATCTGTTAATCTTTCCTTCATAGATGTGAAAGATGCTTGACTTGTAATCTTCTTCAAATCATCATCGCTTAATTTTGCGTCAACAAACTCAGCAATCTTCTGAATGTTTGTTTCAAGATTCTATTACAAGTTTGTAAAGTTGTTCACACGAAACGCAATTACCCAACCTGTTAACACATTTACCTGTTTTAAATCTTCATACGCAAGAAACATGATGTTTTCATCATTTTTGTGTCGATACCATTCTCTCACATGTTCCAAATACCCCTCGCCAGGTTTAGCAAAAGTATGCTGTTCCCCTACACACAGATTAAGTTTGCTAAAGTGTTGTTCGTTTGAAGTGTTAGTATAATCATACCTTATCTTAATGACTTACATCTATCGATCAATGCAGAACTGCCAGAGTTTGTTTGTACTGAATATGTTAAGTAACTTTTCGTATCCACGTCAAACTTGTAAGTCTGGCCTGACTTTTGTGTTCGATTTAAATGAAACGGTTCGGGCCTGACTGTATACCTTGTTGCGTTTGTAACTTAGTAAAGTTGATTGGTTTTGGTCGAACTTTCAAGCCTAATTCGTTTTTCAGGCAATAATTTGAGTTCGGGCTTGCATCCATGATTTGCGTTTGATATTTTTACATTGTCATTTAGAAACGTTTTTATCTTTGTTGGACTAAACTAAAAATGTGTATTTAACCCATCTTGTTTAACTAAATCACATCGTATTATGAAAATAACACATTCAGTCAAATATTTTGATTTATAAGTTACACTTGCTGATGGTGTTGTGCGTGTTCAACCGTTGTGACTTTAAATTAATCGTGGAAAACAATTGGTCGGTCACAACTGGCAAAATAATTCGTTTTTTGAAACGACATTAACAACTGAGGTTATGATGATTATGTCTGCTATACCGGCATGCAGTTAAACAGACCTATACAGGTCGTCTTATGCAAATAACGTTATTTACCCTGATGAAGGCGACAGGACAACGAAACGTCGGAATAAAAATACAATTGCTAGAAGAGGTCTACAAAGTTGATACCTTTATTAAGTTTTGTCCTAGAAGTATAAACCAACCCATTTAACCTCAAACACCTGCTGTACCTGAAATATAAGTATCGTAGAAAAGCTTTTCATCACTTGGATAGCGATGTTTCAGAGGTTCGAGTTCGATGAGTTTGTTGGATTTAATAAACTTGTACCAGGAAACCGCTTGATCTTTGGGATTCCGCATCACGTACAAGATCTACAGGCATGAATTTTTGTAATGTTACATACCCAAATAATAGTTAAGATATAAATCCATAACTGGGATCAGCCCTGAAGTATGGCATTTTCCATCCTACATCTTGTCATATGGGAATGCTTGCAGACCAGCTGACTCGGTATGACGCCTTTAATAGGCCTGGGGTACTGTGATTTCTAAACGAATATCTTGAAGAGAGGAGCTGGCAAGTGGGTCCCGAAAAACCTTCGGCCAAGTTCGAGGTTTTCTGTTACTTCGTACTTTGATACCGAAACAAGTCGACGCAAACACCATATGTTTTTAAGAATCTATTTGTGGCCTAAACGGTTGCACTATACCTGTCTGTACATGACTTTCGGCCAAATGTCATTGTTACCTAATCATGGCCTTAATTTCGTTATTGCAACGGCACTGCTGCGATCATTTATCATTTTGCAGGCCCAATTAAGCTTATTCAAGAAATTAAACTTTCAGGTCAAATTCGAATTTTGTGTTTAAAACTTTTAAGGTTTTTAACGAGCTTTGAACTTTTTGTAGGATTTGCTTACCTGGCCCATATTCAAGGTAACTGTAAAACGCCGATACATTCCTCGCTTGTCTTAGATTGTTCTCGTCGGAGTGGAAAAAAAATCAAGCGGATTATTTCTGTGAGCCAAGTCGTTCCTGCGTCAGGCAAAAGCAAAAATCTGTTTTGGCGAACTTAACTGCACAAGCTGCAAACAGTGCACATTGATTCGACCAATAAGTTCTCATCAGTGCAGCTGGTGCTGGCTCATACTGGCTCTTACGGCCTATGTCTTGTCACCAGCTGCACTGATGAGACCTTATAGGTTGAAACAGTGTGCACTGTCTGAGGCTTATCATGTAAGTTATTGGCTTTATACTTTTATATTAGCTGCACAATTTTGAATAAATTACATCAAAAGACGACAATAATAAAAGCAATGCTATAAGCTCAAAATCAGTCAACAAAATAGTTTAAAAAAGAAATGTATATTCTACCCTTAAGGGCAATGTTAATCTCATTTTATTTTCCATTTCCAGCTACAAAATTTAGAATGCAGTTCTACAAAATGCGTTTTAGTATTCGCACCCAAGGTACTAAATGTGCTGTGATTAAATTTCGTTTCTATTTATTCTTTTAGAGAACTGGCTGACCACGACCGAAGAAGACCACCATTTTATCCCAAGTAACTGTTACGGGTTTGTTTGGTGTTTATTCGGGTTTTTTTGCAGCAGTTTACTAAATCTTGCCGATCCAGCAAATCTTGCTAACCGGTAACTGTTAATGGGGGGGGGGTTGTTTCGGGTTTTTTTGGTGTTTATTCGGGTTTTTTTGCAGCAGTTGACTAAATCTTGCCGATCCAGCAAATCTTGCTAACCGGTAACTGTTAATTTAACACCAATTTATTCAAAAGTGCGACCCTGAATGCTCCGCTGACTCTCTTGCAATTCTACAGGTTTCAATTGTTACCATATTGGGCGCATACATTCTGGTTTTATTTTTCGCAAACATTTACCGGTTCTGCCATATGATGCAACAACAACATCGCCCTTGCGTGGCTGAAAATGATCGTAGCAGTATTTCGCTGTTTCCGCCTCAAACCCGGGGAAAAGCAGCAAACATTTCCATTCAGACACTCGCACTGGCTCCTGGGCGTAATCTCGGACGTACTGAAAGAATTTGGCCGGATCTGGGCGCTTGTTTTCCGGCACAACTTGCAAACCATCCAGGACAAACGACGTCGGGAAGTCTGCCATGTTTTCCTTGTACCTGTGAACACCGAAGTAAGTTACGTTCGTTACTTGCCCAAGATTTTTGGTTTATATCCGATAGCGGCTCGTTCCTTAAATCAGGAGGGGCGCGGGTTATGACACTGTATTCATATTCAGTAAAGACAAAAGTCAAACCTGAATTAGATTAAGCCTTTAAATCACGGTCGTGCAACCTTCGGCCCGCGAACCAAATGTGGCCCATTGATTAAAGGTTGTGCGGCCGCAGAGACGCTTGGATTTCGAATGTACTTGCGGAAGAGTTTAATTATTATATATTTTTGAGCAGATTAATGCGCCCGGTGATATTTTTCTGTGACCTGACAATAATGCGGCTGGAATCAAATGCAAATTTGCTTATTAACTCAAAATAGGCATATTTGGTATGCAACAAAGTAAAATCATCTTTTTTTAAAGGTGCGGCTCGCGATTTAATCATGGTAATTGTATATAGCTCCACAGTGACAAAGGGTACACACCCCGGGTTTAAATCAATGCCGGTCTGGGAGGATGTCCTTACCGGGTCGTATACTTTTTTAGGTCAAATTATTTGAAACATACGTGAAAGCGTCTCGTTGCGGCAAAACAAATTCCATGTTCTCATTAAATCAAAGTTGTAGTAACGGTTATGTGTTGTAATAAAGTTACGTTGCTGAACACTTGTTTAATGATGAAAATAACAGCCCAAATAAACGTAAAAAGCGACACGTTTGTTTCGCACCTTTTTATCCATCTTTTACGTGACTCAAAATGAATATAAACGGGTGTAACTGATGTGGCCCCTCATATCACTGATGATGGCATGAGCATTTGCCGAAATGTTTGAACAATAAAGTATGTCGTTTTTTACGTTATTTGGTCCGTTATTGTGTGTATTAAACTTATGAACAGATCCGTATATGGTGTTCCAAATAATATTTTAAAGGCCGGTCCGCGATTAGATTCAAGTTTTAAAGCGATCCGCAGTGCAAAAAGGTTGCCGCCTAAATGCCTAAACAGCCTGTTACATTGTTTTAATTTTTCTGGGAAATCTATAGCTGTTCCCGATGTGGCAGCGACTGTGCTATTTCTTTTTTCCGCAGTTGCTCAGCGACTGGGCTCTATGTAGAAAGACAGCATTGCGCTGCAAGAGGAAAAAGATAGACAAAAAGAGCGCTCTAACTCTTTTTATATTTTTGCTGGGGGGGGGGGGGGGGGGGGGGGGGGGGGGGGGGGGGGGGGGGGGGGGGGGGGTCGGCGCTGCTGAAGCAATAATGCTGGGTCGAAAATTGTAAACAGCTATTCACATGAAATTAATTGATTTACACATAATATTAATTGAAAAAATAGGCTGATCATGTTAAATTTTTCACAATTTTTGTTTTTAGACTGATCATATAAAATTGTTAATATCACAAAGGCTTAGTGCTGCTGTTGCCTATACATAATTCTCCACTATACATTATCATTGAAAACATCAACAGATACACATCGAGGAAGGTTGCAGTAAACACCGTTTCTGAAACAGTATTATATTCGCTTTTACGAAACGTGACTTATACCTATAGATTTGTTTAGCAAATGTTCTTGTGTAAGTCTGTGTAGCTATTATTTGTTCGCCTACATCAGTGGTTCCCAAACTGGGGTCCGCGGTCCTTTTGGGGTCCGTGAGGCAATTTTGGGGGGACCGCGAAGCGGTTGAAGTAATTCTATAATCTTATTTGGCGTCAGTTTGTGCCACTAAATAAGTTTAAATCAAAGTAGAATTGAGAATCGACTGTTTCCATTGCTAAACAATGGCCTTTATTGAATGACAACTATCAAAAATGCAATTGTTCGCGCACAATCGTAATGTTTTTGTCCTGTTTGTGATGTCACATGCTGTCTTTGGATGATTGTTATGCGCAATTTTGCATAACTAGCTAAAATCCTGCAATCAACTTTCGTTTGTATGAAATACACATTTAGGCTTAAGGACCGCGAGCCCTCGAAATAATGGCGAAGGGACCGTTTTGAAAAAAATATGAAAAAGTTTGGGAACCACTGGCCTACATGCTTAAAGGGCATAACCTTAGGATTATTATGTAGTGATTTTCTCTGCATGGCACTAACCTTTAAATAAGTTCAGCTTAGCGTTCTTAGCGGACCTATTCCTGGCCCGTACTAGATTACATACACGAAACGCGGCTCGAATGAAATCAGTTTTATTCAAACCTTAACAGGAACCCAACTTGACTTACCACTTTGGTTCAGGTAATCTATTTGGCCAATCCAACTCTTGGCTCTAACTTATCTCCTCTGTACCTGACTTCCAACTTAATCAAAAAAACTTTCTGGTTTTCTCAGAGTCTTGTTACACCTGATGATCTATCTTGAAGTGACGCATTTGGGCATATTTTGTGTTTGTGGGTGCCAATTCGTGTAAGTGAAAAACGCTGGCGTTGTAAAACATGGCGCCTATTAGTAATCAAATATTGACTTGTTGACCGATTTGTTACAGAAACCCGCAACTACTAACGAAAAATGATTGAGCCACTTTTCGATTTCCGCTTTCTTAGCTAAAGTGGTCATAAGTCCAACTTACACAATTTACATTTGGTTTTCGCAATGTGACAACCGACCCACAAAGCTCCATTAGCCACTAGAGGCAACATATACATCCGTTTTAAGTTGCCTTAACGATTTAATGGTAAAGAATGTTACTGTCTAGTTTACACGTTGAGATGCAAGATATAATTACTCTTTTAATTGCATCCAAAAAGTCCGACATACTATTACTTGGCCTGTAGTGTTTAGGTTTGTAATTTCCTCAAGGAAAGCACTTATGGCTAACCCTAGTTGTACATTCCGTTATCAAAACCTTAAGGACATACTGAGGTCCGGTCATCCGACAAAATATCACGTTATATTCACGACGTGGAAGTTATACTTTATTCAAGTTTCGCTGAGAAAGTAAAATTTCATGTAGAAAAGTGGGTCAGAGGTCGGAAAGAAAAAAGAGAGGTCACAAGAGTTGCGTCGTCATTACTACGTCACTATCGCCGTTGTGCACGTCATCATTCTATGCTACGTCATCAGCACTTAATTCTTCATCTACCTGTAAAATATTGATAAATTTTGTTGTGACGTCATCTCGTGTGACGTATGCGATTGCGTAATACTCACCGAAGTTGTCTAAAACTTCTCTACGCAGCTGAGCTGGTGCACGTTTACCTAAGAAATAAAGTGGCTTGAAATTAACTTGCATGCATGTGTGTTTGTAAATTGTATCAAGGGTTTTAGGTTCAAGGGGGGGGGGGAAATAAAGTTACTTTAAATTAGCTTGCATGCATGTGTGTTTGTAAATTGTATCAAGGGTTTTAGGTTCAAACTTAGCTATAGTTGAAATTTATTTGTTAGAAGCCAGGTGGACAAAAAATCCTGAACCCCTACTATTTCAGTTACTTAATGCACGGCTCTATAGATTCTGCGCGTTAAAATTGCTTTGTTTTGAGGTAGGTGGGCAGAAAATCGAACCCTTATTACTTTAGTTTAAGTGATCACATGCAAGTATAAGTTTGTTTTCAAGCAGGCAGACTTGCAACTTACTGTGTGGTGAAAGAGCTTGAGCTGCTTGCTGATGCGAATGCGGTTGCGCCTGAAGTTGATCCAGATCCGCTGAATTTGCTCAAAAGGTTGTTGAATTTTGCTGGGAAATCGAAGCACGGGGTTTCTGGTACCTTGACCTCTGGGGTTTCGCATGGTTCGACGATGGTGATTTCTGGTGTTGCGCATGGCTCCACTACCTTTACTTCTTCGGTCTCACAAGGCTCAACGATTGTGATTTCTTGTTCGCATGGTTCCTTTACTTCGGCGGTTTCGCATGGTACAACAATCTTTGTGTCTGTAAGTAAAATAGGTGTAGAGCCAAACACCAAATCCACGATAGCATTGCAAAGTGTGTTACATTCTTACCTGAGCTAGAGTCGGCGCATGCAACGGCTGAGGATGAAACTTGCACAGCTGGTTGCTCGAACTTGATAACAGTTGGTGCGCATGGTTCTGCTGGCTCGATTACCTTGCGAATGATTGTAGGCTGACGTCTTACGGATGATGTTGCACAAGCACTGGCGTAGTTGCGGCACGGGCGTCTGATGTATCTTGGGCCACAGGGCTGTCTTACCACAGTTGGGGCACAAGGCTGTCTTACCACAGTTGGACCGCATGGTGTGCGGTATGTTGGGCCACATGGACGTCTTACCACAGTTGGGCCGCATGGTGTACGGTACGTTGGGCCGCATGGGCGTCTTACCACAGTTGGGCCGCATGGTGTGCCGTACGTTGGGCCACATGGTACGGTACGGTACGTTGGGGGGCATGGTGTGCGGTACGTTGGGCCGCATGGACGTCTCACGTAACACGGACGCCTGACCACGGGTGCACATTTTGTTTGTGGAACGTATGTGCGTTGTACACAAGGCTGGTAGACGGCGGTTGGTGCAACTGGGGCGCATGGTGCAAGGGTCTGAAAGTAATATTCGGTAAAAACCACGCGGTTTTATGGAAACAGAAAAACAGAGGTACAAACCTTCTTAAGCTCGAATGCAGGTCGCACTGTGCGCTCGCCGGTTTCTTGGTTGACGGTGATAACACGACGGAAGGTGCCGGCTTCACACGGGTTAGAAGCGGCCTCTTCTTTGCTGATTGAACGCCATCCCAAGCTTTCATCGTTCACTGAGATCTTGTCACCAGTGCTGGTCACGAAAGCATCTGCGGTAGCGGATACGATGGTGGGGGTATCGCATGGGGTGGCCACCACTTCCGGGGTTTCGCATGGAGTGATTACCACTTCAGGGGTTTCGGGTACGTCAAGACAGGGGAAGTTGAAGTTGCTCAAGTCGATCTTGCCACCGAAGTCGGCAATTGATCCGGCGGAAGCAGAGGCAGAGGCGGAAGTTGATCCGGTGGACCTTAGGTTGGAGCTGGTGCTTGCCGAAGCAGACGCAGAGGCAGAAGCACTGAAGCCTGGACAAAAAGGGGTTGTCGTTTAAATATTTCTCATACTTACCCCTTATAATGTTTTACAGCATCGTAATTGGGAGTTGTGACAAAACAAAGTTGTTTGCGCCAAAAAGAAAAGTGAGAAGTTAGTATTTTTTAGTGGAACTTTGAAAATCTTTTACAAATGCGGATCATGGATTTTATATGTGCAAGCTGTACGAAATTACACGAGCATAAAGCTTAGAGCAAACCTCCTTGCCTTTTACGAAATTACAAGAGCATAAAAATCAATGGCTACAACACTTGATGTAAAATCGAACCTTTTCAACGATTGTTTAGAATTAGATATTAACTGAAATTAAAACGAAAAAGCTTTGTTTTTGAATGAAGAAATATTACAGCAAGTGGATATTCAAACTTTGGCATTCTGGACCCTGAGGTTCGTTTTCAAGTAGGCTACTTGGGGCATAAAACATTAATGTTTTGAATTTTATGAAGAGTTCCAAAAAAACTGGTAAAGGCGCGGCAAACTACTGGCATGAATATAATTATGTTCGGCATGAATTAAAACCACACAAACTACCCTTTAAGCTAAAGATTACATTGGGTCGCTGAGTTGTTCTACTTCGATAAAAATTATTTCATCGATAAAAATTAACTCAAGTTGGGGTTTGAACTCACAACCTTAGCATTAAAACCTTCTTACCTGGAATGGCAATGCTAGCTGCAGAGGCAGCACCGAGGCAGAATACGATGAGAATCAGGGAACGCATCTTCAATTCGACAGGTCGACTTAAAGATCCAAAGTTGAAAACAATAATTACCAACCTAGTGCGATCGGAACGTATTTATACTTTGCCGACCCGGATATTTTCCACGAGAGAAAGGTCAAGCGTTGTTGACCTGTGACAGTTGTGCGATCACAGTGGCTACTGTGACATCACATAGTGCGGGATTATACGTTGGAGAGTTGTTGGGGTTGCTTCCCAGCTGCAGTGCCAGCCAACTGCGCAAACACGTGAAAAGTCGCAACACGAAAATATGATTGTGATTTTCGTAGTTGCTTTGCAGCTTACTGTTCCAAGTACTCAGTATTGAAGTGGACGGATTGAAGCTCGGTTGTCCTGATACCTTGCGTGCTCTCATTGGATACAATCTTGTGACCATATTAGGCGTGGTAATCCTTTGTTGTGGAACGTGTCGTTGGCTGCATCGTTAAGTCCACTTTGGTTGCTTGTGTGTTGTGTAAAGCAGGGTCATGTCCTTAACTGATAAATAGGAGTTCGTTGTTGTCCAAATAAAGGCCAATCTATTTCTGACTATTGTTCGAGTAGGGGCCTAGAAAATGTCTTGCACCAGTACATGTTTTTCCATTCCAGGTCCCTGCATAACACAAGTTGACTTCATCATGTTGTTTACTAAACACTCATTTATTAAGTTGACATCAACCAGGTGTCAGCTGATCTGCTTAGAAACATCTTGTTCAAAAAATACTGACTGTTTTTTTTCTCTTTTAACTTTAATTGATCTTATGGCCTGCCATATATGCTTATAAGGCCACCCGTTAAAAATGGTTTCAACTTTTGTATTTGTACAATTTGGAAAGTTTTTTGGCCATCAGAAATTTTTGAATATAGTTCTTCAGCCTTTACATCAGTGGTTCTCAACCTATGGTACATGTACCACTTGTGGCACGCCGGAGCATTTTAGGCGGTACGCGAGTGGCTGTCTGTTATACTAGTTAAAAGCTATTCTAGTAAGGAAATATGCTTAATACGGTGAAAATAAATAGGTATATTTCTTGGTTTACCTATCCAACATGGGGGTTTAGGTGGTATGCAGTGATATAAAAATCGTCACGTGGTACGCGATGAGTTTAAGGTAAAGAACCATTGCTTTAAATGCTCCTTAAATTTAGTGAGCGCGTATTTGAAACCTTCCGCAGTGATTTGGTTATTAATGTATTTTACCACCAAACACTCGACACGCCACATGAGCTGGGTGTCCGTGGTATGAACCCCGATTAGCTGGTTTTCATCTGCAAACTTTTGCAGCTCTCGAAAACCACAAAACCCGAGCAAATCCATGTCGACTCTCAAACCGCAACTAAACAAATTTACACTCAACCTTCTGTGTATACAACCTACCACCTCATATCTCATACCAACGCCACTTTCGGCTTTTAACCTCAGTTTTTGCGCTTCTTACTTTAGCTTGTTTATGTCCATTGCCACCTCTTGCCCTCCCTGACCTCTAAACACTTGTTCCAAACTGAGAAGCTTTTCCATATTTAATGCAACAAACTAACTCCCGGAGCACGCGAATAGCAACGTGCTGGTATGTACACAACGGTTCGAGGAGGTCAAGCAATAGAGATCAAACCACTCGTGGACAACAAGCGACCAACCCATCTGAACAAACACTTCAGTATGTGCGCAAAGATGTTACATTGTTCAGATGTTGACACGCCCCCTTTTCACTTGTTGGCGTGTACTTTTAGGGTCGCTGTATTAAACGCCATTCCATGTCGAGGTGAAAAGTTTAAATGTGTTTTGACTTCTTTTACGTACAAATTCCTTTGCTTTCCCAAGAACTAAATTGTCATTGTGCAGCCTTTAAAGTTTAAACGCAGTCGAGTAACACACTGCACTTATTACTATAATTTTGTCAAATTATTTGAAAATACGTTTTAAGCTGTTTAATGATAATTTTTGTCTTACTTTTTTTAGTCCTCTTTATTTGTTTGGCATTTTTGGATCACTTTTACCATGCCATTTAAAACTACATTCGCGGAGTATCCTAACTAATAGCTGTAAAAAGTTGTTAAAGTTGTCACAAAACAAAAATACAGCATTGTCGTATATTGTATTGCCTCAAAATTTACAGCAATTACACAATTAACTGAGAGTAACAGGCAAAAATATAATTAACTTAAATAAATTCAAATTTGAAATACAAAAGGTACGCTAGGAGAACAAAACACATACATTTTATGTAAATATCATACAGCGAAATTAAAATCTTTCAAATAACCAGATATGACAATACAAGAGCGTTGAAAAATTGAAGGCATTAATTAAAAACAACTGTTAAAAAACAAAAAAATGAAATGAAATTAGGAATCTGAACATAAACAGTCTTGTGTGCTTTTTAATCGCGTATAGACCAGAGGTGCACATGAGCCGGAGTACCAGAGTGTCCGGGTTATGCCAAAATTTGCCGTCTAACCAGAATCACAGTTTACATTTTATCAGATCAGGAGGAGCATTTTATTAGATTATGGCTACGAACAATTCTTACAAACTAAACAATAATTGTTTGTTACACCGGAGTATTATCAGAAGTCAGAGTCTGATTTTTCGCTATTTAACAGGAGCCGGAGTGGAGTCGGATTAAAAAAAATCAGACTCTGTACAGCTCTGGTATAGACTTAAAAGTAAATTTAAAGGCTTTTTTAACTTGGTGCTGCGCCTACATCTACTACTTTAAATGCACAGAGCCATCATGTGAGTTCTCGTCAGAGCAGCAAGATGTTGACGTATTGGCTAGTGTAGCAGCTTTACGGCACTTTAGTTCGTGGAAAGTAACAGGGTAAAAGGCTATGCAGAACCAAATCTGTTTAACGCATATAATGACAATGTGGCTACACTAGCCAACGTCTTGTCACCAGCTGCACTGATGAGACCCATTAGGTAAAACAGTGTGTACTGTCTGCAGTTTAATTATTGTTAAATCACGTGGTGGGCGCAAAATTGTTGTATATATTAAATGATGTGCTACAGAGAAAGTAAAAGATCCCGATTTTCGACCGTATAACCTATCAATCAAATTTATGCATGTTTGTGTTATTTAAACATATAGTTACACAAAGTTTTGCAAAATCTGAATCATAAAACATCCGACTGTGTTCTGTAGGTGGTGGGAACACAACACCAAAGCTGTTTTCCAAACACAAACTTCATGACAAATAAAACCCCCGCAATCACAACAACTAATATGAGATCGTGAAATATCAAACTGACAAGATCTGCTCCCACTTGTTCCCAGTAAAACACAGGAGATACATTGTTGTTGTTATTGTTGTTGGATGGGGTTGTGGCGCCTGCGGTTGTTGTTGCTGTTGTTGCTGTTGTTGCTGCTGTTGTTGCTGTTGTTGCTGTTGTTGCTGTTGTTGCTGTTGTTGTTGTGGCTGTTGTTGTGGCTGTCGTTGTAGGAGTTGTCGTGGACACTGAGGTAACACAAAAAAGTCTGTTTTGGATCATTTCTTTTTAATTCAGTTTATTTAAACTTTTTTAGTTCTCAAACTTTTTGCACCCTAGCATAACCTCAACAAGCATAAATATCAGCAGACTTCGAAACACAAATTAATATAAACAGTATGAAGTGGAAAAATACCATTTGTACAATGTGTTCAAAACAATTTGCGGACTATATTTGTTGAATAAGTAATCTATGCCGCAGATGTGAGAAAAAACTTTCTCTTTTTTAGGTCTTAGGCTTTTTGACCTTAGTTAGCATAACCATTTGTGGCAGCTTAAAACACATTTTTAATTAGGTTCAGAGTATTTGATTTTTAAAAAAGGTTTCAAAACAGGCAGAAACGGCGTAGGAACTTGATTGTTTGGTAACATTTCCCAAACAAAAACTGACGCATAATGTAGCATAATAGTGCAGTGGTTCTCAAACGTTTTTTGTTGGGACGCCTCTGGAAAGGNCAAACTTTTTGTTATTGCGACGCCCCTGGAAAAGTTTTCTGGACTTGCGACGCACCAGGAAATAAAAGTTATTGTGGAAACTTGTTATTAAAGCTGTGTTTGTTGATACAACAACAAAAAGCCACGAAACGGAACTATTCTGCGACGCCCTTGGAAAACTGAAACGACGCACCAGGGCGTCGCGACGCACAGTTTGAGAACTACTGTAATAGTGTTAAAAACCCGAGAACAGAAAATTACCACCAAGAAAAAGATATCAAAGTCCGTAAAAATAGGCTTGATCTCATTCGTTTACGTACCTATTACTCCATTCGCATCGCACAGACCAGGGCACGCACAAGGGCTGGTTAAAATGAAATCCTAGAACAAAAATGGTTATTGAGTTAGATACACGGTTTTTGACAGATTGTTATGCGAAACCGTGTAATTGGTTGCAATCTGGTATAAGGGGAGATATCAAAATCGCCCCCCCCCCCTGGTTAAAATGAAATCCTAGAACAAAAATGGTTATTGAGTTAGATACCTTGAGCACATAGGATATTTTGTAACTGTGAAACACCCAAGGTCACTTTCATTACTGGGATTTGGTTTTCCTAATATAACCGGCACTAATATAACCGGCAAACAGTTGTGCTTCATGGACCCCCCCCCCCCCCCCCCCCCCCCCCCCCCCCCCCCCCCCCCCCCCCCCCCCCCCCCCCCCCCCCCCCCCCCCCCATTTGAATGGCAAAGTAGTTGCTTAACAAAACAAAGGCTATTTGACGGGGGCGGGTGGTTGGTTGTTCTTTGGAATGTTGGCATCAGTTCCAGTGTTTTAAGTGGCACGAGATTGCCCAAAACCAACCCCGAAATCGCATTGTTTCAAAATCTAATATACCCAAACGTTAGATCCACTACAACGTCTTACTAACAGTACCATTGCTCTAGAATAAACATTAAAGTGATAATAACAATGTAATTTAACCTGACCTAAAGTCAAACAGCCCAAAAACGCTTTGTTTTAGAGTAGACCAATTGTCTATTGTGTTTGTTGTCTTGGTCTTTCCTTGGGCTTCATATAAAAGGCCTGTCAATCAAACTTTTGGGGCTTAAACGGGCTTTTTAAAAAACGATTCGGGTTTCGAATTTCAGGCCCGTTTACAACTCTGTCTTGCGCACAAACACTAATTTGTCGCAACTTATTTTGCAATCACGAAGCTGACATGTGCAGCATGCGAGACAGACAACGGTGCTTGTGATTCGACTTTCGGCGGTTTCCCCACTGAGCCTGTGTAGCTCAGTTGGTAGAGCGCGAGCCTAGGAAAGACTCCTGTCGTAGGTTCGAATCCCTATATTTTTGTAGCTAGCATATGCCTTGCCATATGGGAAGGCTTGAGAGACCGGCTGATTCGGTATAATGCCTTTAATAGGCGTACTATGATAACTTATTTCGCAGTATCGAAATACTCACATATTCAGTTGTAACGAGTTCACCAATGTACCTCAGATTGTGTCCTGTTACGCCAGGTTCACATACTAACATTACTCGAGACTTTCTGTAAAGTAACACAAACGGCTGACTCTAAACAATTCACCATTACAGCTGGTTTACCTTTGGTTTACGGCCAAATTCCAGCACAGATCGAAACGTTTAACACGGAGGGTGGACCCCCCCCCCCTGTTACGCCAGGTTCACATACTAACATTACTCGAGACTTTCTGTAAAATAACACAAACGGCTGACTCTAAACAATTCACCATTACAGCTGGTTTGGTTTGCGGTCTAATTCCAGCAAAGATCGAAACGTTTAACACGGAGGGTGGGTTTTCATGGCACGCTGTAAGTTATTTTCGACTTTATTTTTAAGAACAATCGTTTAATAACGGGTAGGCCTACAAAGCCTAAATCATGTCTTGAATTGAACGAAAATATCAATTTGAATATATTTTATTGTCTGCGGAAGATATCTTACAGACTACAAACAGCTCCGTTTAAATTCAATATAACAACAACTGCACCTCAAGGCATCGGCCGATGTATATTTAATGGACACAGAGCCTGTGAAATCTGTGGTGAAAACTTCATTAGCTTGAACACCGAGATCGTATTCTTCTCCAGGGTTAATGTCGCTGTCCTGGTGAACCTAAGGAAGGTTTTGAGAAACACTCAGATTTATAACGTAGACCAGTGTTTCTTAACCTTTTTAGCGCTCGTACCCATTGAGCTTTCGTGAAATTTTCTCGTACTCCCTGTCTACAATGGCCGACGGAAGTAAATAAAATTGTAATAATAGAATTTAAACTCAGTGTATTTATAGCTTACGTGTTGAATGCATGCATTGAAACCTAAGTTCAACAAAATTTACAGCACACCAACAATCAGTCAGTTCCAATCAGTCAAAGACATGTAACAAAGTAACTTGTTACGCCTTCTTCAGAAATATGCCTAAATAGCGTATAATTTCACACTGCATGTCGTACCCCCTGCTTTGGTGCTTCGTACCCCCAAGGGGTACATGTACCCCTGGTTAAGAACCCCTGCACTAGACCATCTGGGAGGTGCTGCAAGACCCGTGTTTCTTTGTTCAATGAACCTAAACTCAAGCATACAAGGGTAAAATGTCACGAAGGCATTGTCACAAAAACTGCGCCCGATAAGGGACTTGAACCCTTGACCGTTGGATTAAAAGTCCAA